>CM039606.1:22325343-22385503 GCA_022457205.1 Saccharum spontaneum
CGAGTTCGGATACAAAAGTTATGACTGTTTTATGAAAACTGCTCGAATCAGGGTTTTAGTGGACACAAGATGCAAACTGATGGTGATATGGGATAGCGGCGGGTGGAGAAATCAACACAAACTAGAAAAGAACACAATCTAAACCAGCAACAAGCCCTTGATCAGGACACAAACTCAACCACGACGGAATCTGAAAAGAATTATGCAAAAGGCTAAACGTGGTTTCTGGGATAGGGGAAAAATCTAACACTAATTTTTTTGGCTTTTCTGTGGACTCTAGGACGAAGGCGAAATCAAACTAAACTAGGGTAAAATTGAACCTAACGGTATACCTGAAGCTTTGATACCAATTGATGTGAACTAGGGATCCCGATCTTCCGAAAGGTTCTGATAACTCTCGATTTGGTGGAGTCACGACACAATTCGATCCGGCTTCCGAACAACTCGGCTCTGAACCCCGCAATCGCAGCACCACGACTCCTCTGGTTATCGACCGGCGTTGCATAGTCGACCTCGCCAAGAAGGCTAAGTCCTTGCCTGCAAATCGAGAACACAAGCAAGAACACAAAGGAATGCAACCAAATTGCAGATGAATGATTAATCTCACAAAGTTGGGGTCTCACAAACCGACGACGGCGGCGAAACTGTTATCAACAGAATAATCTAAGCAAAACCCAAACCCTAACATAGGTGACAGTTACTGATTATAAAGCCTAAGGGACATCCAAGGACCCCTATTCGCGTCCCTGGGGAGTGCCAACACGTTACAAGGCCCAAACGGCGCAAAAGACGGCGACACAGCGCCCTGACAGATTCTGGACGGTGACTTGTTTCAACGATTCCTATTGATTCCGAATAGCTTTTGATGTGGGACCACTTGGGTTGGCTTTCTTATCAAATAAGCTTTCCATCCATATATGGATCATCGAAAACAGAGTCCGGATGCGTCCTGGGTGTCCATTTTATTGTAGACTGGTCCAGAAGGCCGAAGCAGACTCGAACTCGAATTGGACTAGGCCTCCGGCTTGGCTTGGACGTCCTTGCTGGCCTATTAGGGTGGTGGCCAAGGAGGAGGACATCCTTGGGCATCTCTTAGGTGTTCTCCATCTTCTTGGGGCGTGCTCCAACTTGGATCTGGGTCCCAAGTGTGAATAACAAGCCCATGACGACGCCGTAACACCCGACAGAAATAGCAGCGGAATGTCTCAATGATTTTGAGGCCTTACCAATGTGATATTAAAGTGGGACCTATCAAATAAGCTTTCCATCAAGTGTTCATTGACCTCAATCGCACTTCGGATGGATGAGTTCTGGCCTTCCCAATGAAGCACTATCGGGCTACCGATGAACCAAAAGTTCAACTTTGATGGACTTGTACTTTGAGACACATTTGTACCTACATTCAAATAACGACATGTACATGTGGAACCAAGTGAATTGTACCCAAAATTACTATGCAAATATAGGAACGAGTGCACCTTATAATCAATGGTCGTATCTGTTGGTGTCATGTCCTCATCACCAGATCTATTTGAAAGATTATCAAATAAGCTTTCCATCAAGTGCTCATTGACCTCAATCGCACTTCGGATGGATGAGTTCTGGCCTTCCCAATGAAGCACTATCGGGCTACCGATGAACCAAAAGTTCAACTTTGATGGACTTGTACTTTGAGACACATTTGTACCTACATTCAAATAACGACATGTACATGTGGAACCAAGTGAATTGTACCCAAAATTACTATGCAAATATAGGAACGAGTGCACCTTATAATCAATGGTCGTATTTGTTGGTGTCATGTCCTCATCACTCACCCCTAGGCCGGTCGGCCTATGGGGGACTCCCCTCACCTCACGTTGCCTCCCTTGTCCCTTTTGGAGTCCTTCTCCTCTAAATTCCCGAAGTCTTTCAGCCGAACCGATTTTCCCCCCATTACGAACTCATCGTAGAGAGACCCGAACCCTCCTATAAGTTGGTCCAGAGTATAAAACTAGACCCCCTACCTACCTCCAAGCCATAACTTCCTACCTTTCAAACCTTCAACAGTAGCCAAGCTCTCCTCTTTTCAATTTCCAATGGCCGGTTACTGCGAGATCAACATCAACGAGCCTCCTCCTTCCGACAAGATCATCACCGATGAGCTTCATCCTTCTAACAACTCCATGGCCCTCGCCATCATCCAACTGAAGGAGCTCGCCATTGTTCCTCGAAGGAGCTCGCTATCACGCCACCAAAGGAGATCGTGCCTGCGCCTAAACCACAAGCCTTCTACGCCTGCACCATTCCTTGTCTCACCCTCACGCCGCCGCCGCCACGTTTCATCGTTGAAGGAAAACTAGGTGAGCCCAAGGTTCCTACATTCCGCGTACCTAAGGAGCTCAACCTTTTACCACCTAAACCCGAAGAGATGCTAACTGGACTGAAGACCAACAAGTTTGGTGATGTCACCTGCATGAAGTATAAGAAGACTAGTCTGCATGTCACTCTTGATGGAGTTCGGGCTATGCCAGAACAGATCAAAGTAGTCCCTCCTAAGAAGAGACCTTCATCCTCCAAAGAGTCAAGTGAGCCCAAGCGTCAAAAGACCACCTTAGCTACTTTGGAGAAGATGGAAGAGTTCGAGCAGAAAATCACTAGGATTCAACAAGACTTAGCTTTTCTAGCTGGGGCTATTGATAGGTTGACTACGATGATGGATAAAGCAACCATTAAGCATCAAGGATAGAACTCCCGTGTCAACATTATCTCGTGTACCATAGCCCGTAGACTTGAGAATTGAGAGAGAGTGATGGTCGATTGATAAGGTACACATGTTTTGTTTAGTAAGTCTTAAGTTTGTGAGTCTAAGTTAGATTCTATTCGTTATTCGGTTAGTTCATTTGGAATGTGTAATAAAGTGCTTAAATGATATCAATAAAGTTTGTTAGAGTCAATCATTCTCTCTATTATTATTTTTGGATATGTGTTTTGTCTCCACGTGTTGTGCTTAAAGATAAACAAGAAACAACTATGGGGAAAACCCACCAAAGAAATCTGATCATGAAATTATGAAAAAAACAGAAGCAATCAACGCCAAGACCACGCCCGACAAAGCAGGCCACGATGGGCCACAAGACCAGGCCACCCCGGCCTCATGGCCAAGCCGCCTGGCCTCACACCCCATCTTTTTGCTCCATCTTTCGTCCATGGTCTAGTACATATCTCATACTTTGTATTTTCATATATTTTGCTCTCTGCTTTGAATTAAAATTGAAGATACATTGAATAAGCAAACCCTACACAAGTCTCAATTAAAGTAAGATTGCTTTGCCATGACTTAAAGATAGATTCGCATGCACTTTTCATGGAAATCTTGTTACTATTGGGAACATTTTAGTAGGGACATCATATCACTTAAGTTGTTGTGGAATGTGAGATAGAAGAATAATGAAAACCTGATTCTGGATGTTTTGTCATATGGAGAATTTCTTTTCAAAAATTCTAAATGGATAGCTATACTTCTCCTTTATGGTAAAGATACATTACCTACCAAAGTGTTGACGATAGTTATCAACTATCACAAAACCATCAACTTTGTGCAAGAAAATGATCACCAATAGAAACATAGGAGGTTATTACTGACAATTTACATGAGTTTTGGTGAATTATTATTTTCTGCAGGGATTATTCAGAGATAAAGAAAACAAGGATTAAATTGATGAAATGGCACGAAACTTGATCATGATGAAAGGACACACTAAAAGACTCTAGAAGGCACAAGGAGGCACGGGAACGAGGCGGAGACCGAGAGGCCACCAGAGAAGGCCGCCCAGCCCCCCTCAGGGCAGCTGGCCTAGCCTCCTTTTCACGTGACGCAATCCAATCGACCTCTACATCGTATTTTGACCCTTGATTCAAGTTAGTTTGATCCGAGGGCTGTGGTTCATCCTACCAGACTATATAACCAGACCAGACCCTCCACGAGGCATCCATCATCATAAGGTCAAGACAATATTAGAATTAGGGTTTCTAGAGAGAGATTAGAGCTCTACTTCAAGTTTATGGTTTAGATCTAGCTAGATATAAGAAGAGTTGGGCGTTGCTCAGGATTTCGGATCGCCGTCGGGAGATTTGGTAATTATATTGTAATCTCATTATTCGACTTTGCGCTACTTCCATAATATCATTATGTTTCTATTTATTTCGTTCTTAGTTTATTCTAGTTGTATATTTGATATAGTCATGATTAGTAATGATTTTATGCATATGTTCGCAAAGCACTTAGTTCAATTCCGGATTGGATTAGGTGGTAGATATGATGTAGGCGTGGTGCTTATATTAAATTTACCTACGAATGCACCCTATATTCTGGGACATCAAGTGGTAGATCGAGGGTGTGATATTCCTATTGAGTCCTATGTAGCCCACTCCCCGAATATAGGCAAAGTAGAACCTGGTTACAAGGAAAGGATTGCTCTGTTCTTGATATTCCTTAGTAATGTTCCTTATGCATAGATGAAGGATTGATTATGCTATAAATGATAGTGTATATACTAGAGTGAACAAAAGACTTGGTAAATATGAAATAACTTAGGATTCTTACCTCTTAACTTATCTCCTAATTAGCTCTACTTGATTTATGAGTCTCTCTCTCATTCTAGAATACCCATTGTTATCTTATTTTATATCTATCATTTATCTATTGTCTTCCCCTGTAAAGATAAGAGTGGTTATTTGATCTTTATCACGAGTATGTATATTTGATATTCTTTCTAGCCATATCATTCTTTCATTTTAAACCCTGTTAAGCTCCCAGTGGTAAAGTATCAATAACGATACCTGGAACATTCCTGGGTGAAATGCTACAACGGGTGTATTTTATCTGTGCGCTCACGGATAACCTTTATTCTATATTTTATGTAAGTGTCATGATTATAAGTACAACCACATTTCTAGTATCATATTAGGGATGACAACTTAACTCAAGTGATGCTAAGAAATGTCAACAAGTATTTTTGGCGCCGTTGCCGGGGAGCTTTAGGAAATTTTTAATGGCTATCAAAAAGATTAATCAAATAGATACTTATAGATAAAAATCATAACCAATACCTCTGTCTTGGCAGGCTTACCCTTGTTTTGTTTTTGTTCATATCTTATACAGGGTAATACAGGTTCGGTTGTGACTCATCAAATTTCAATCACAAATCAACCCAACCAAGGAGGATCAATACCAGTAGTGAAGCTATGGCTAAAAAGACTTTACTTTAGTTCTTTGCTCCAAGTATTGGGAACATTCGTACTGGACCAAAACTCCCAACGAACAACCTCGAGTTTGAGCTCAAGCCAAGCCTTATCAACATGGTTCAAGCCACTACATTCAGTGGAAAGGCACAAGAAGATGCTAATGCTCATCTATAGGATTTTATAGAGATTGGAAGCGCCATCATCATCAAGAACGTTGACTAGGATATCATACTCCTTCGTCTATTTCTGTTCTCATTTGAGGGAAGAGCGAAGTAGTGGTTCTATGCCAACAAAAACAACATGGACACTTGGGACGACTATTCGAAGGCCTTTCTACTAAGATTTTTTCCTATAGGCAAAACTAATGCCTTAAGAAGAAAGATCTGTAACTTCTAGCAATAAAAAGGAGAAACCATTCTAGAGGCATGAGAACATTTTTAGGAATACATTTCAGGATGTCCACACCATGGAATAGAGGATTGGTTGCTGATGTAAGGATTCTATCATGGATTAACTTAGAGGAATTGTGAGCAATTTGATGCCACTGCTGGAGGATCATTCATGTCACTCACTTTTTCAAGAGCTGAAACTCTCATGGACAAGATAGCTAAGAATCAGAGCTAGAAACAAGACAATATGCAACATTCTCGCTAGATTGAAGAAACTTTAAAAGATGTGTGTGTATTATCATCGAAGATGGATGTCCTATTGGATTGGCTTGATCTGTAACGGAACCGTCCAAATTATAAGAGCACAAGTTCAAAAACAATCGCCGAAACGATCAAATTCTCGAACTTGAGCCCATATAACTCCGGTAGTCCACGAAATTGCGAGGGATTTCAAACCAAACCGAGAGCAACCAGATCGTAGTGATTCAACATAACACAACACTTGTTACAACAGTTCAAAAGTAATCTCATACATCGGAGTACAAATATTTTTATTACAAACCAAAGTAAATATTAGCGGAAGCAACATAATTTCTGAAATCATTTTTAGTCAAATACTGCCAGTACATGGTCACATCCTGCAAAAGCATACCAGAAGAGATACTACAGAGACCATGCCAATATGGTCTAGTCTTCACGCCCACATGGCGAAGACAATACTTGCAGCAACAAGTATGAATCTGCTACCTGCAACAGGTGGGAAATAAACCCTGAGTACGAGAAGGTACTCAGCTAGACTTACCCGTCAAAAACCAGAAACAAAGGTGACACCAAGGATTATGCAAGGCTTTATAAAGTGGGCTAGCTTGACTCATTTGCAGAAAAGCTTAATACAGATAAATAACCAATATATGCTTTAAGTATCAAGTTGATCATCATTAACCTGAACACTAGATTAGCACCTGTACTAGAGCACTCACTTTATTAAGATCAAACAATATTAACCATAGCAGGTATAATAAGGCTATCATCATCATTATCATCAATTCCGAACCATCATTATAATTAGTGTATCTACGCTGGAGATAACCAGTCAAGTTTCTCACTATCCGGGAGAGACGGCGACTCGAATCGATTCCAACTCAGCTAAGGGGGTATTCCTGACACTCACCCAGCAAACCCCGCTAAAGGCAGCCGTAGATAACCTTTGGTACAACTCAGGGTGGGCCCGAACAGCGCCACGTTCTCAGGGATACCAGTGGCCAGGATGCTCAGGACTTTTAACTCACCTGCCCTTGGACCCTCTGGCTCCCTTCCGAGGTGACTTTCACTTTTCGACTTCGCAGCCTGAGTTGAGCTACTAGGCTTCACGGTCGGCAACCTCAGGCCGGCCAGCTAAATGTCAGGCATGCGTTCAAAATGACATAGAAGGCTCCAGGTCTCGGTCCTTAATCGACACAAACGGGAATAGATCCACACCCAAGACCTCCATGCCTTGTTGCTTCACTATCGTCATCCCGCCCGGTCTCATTTCATTTTATTAACACATGGTTCACTTCCACGATAGCAAGTAGAGCCAACCGTGACCTGATAAAGCCCTATATCTCGCAGGTGATAGGAAATCACCCGACTTCTACTGGTCTAATTTAGCAGGGCTAAGCATAGATACGATCCTGTCTACTTGGGATTCAAGGTTCGAATTGCTGGACAAGGAGTGTTATCAATGCAGCAAGGGTTTCCAACCAACTCCTATCACGTAATGCAACAATACATATAACATGTATAGATAGATAATTGCTTTGAAAGTAGGAGGCTTATAATGCTCCGGGGCTTGCCTTAACCGAAAGAAGAGAGATCGAGGTTCGGCTTCAAGAACGATTCCCACGTCTCCTCCGGCTTCGTCGGACTGGACCTCCGGTTCTCGAACGGACTTCAACTTCGGGTTCCACGCCCAGTGGGACTTCGCTCGTAACATGATTCTCGGCACACCTATTGCATGTATATGCATCCAATGAATTTCATGTATGCATCCAAAAATGACATGATAATTTATGGACGTGCATGAATGATGTGAAGATGAATGCAATGACATTGCAACGTTGTAAGCACAAAACCAAGTTATGTGGTGCTCTATTCAAATCACTTCAAGCTTAGGTGCAAATTTTCTCTCTGGTATTAACACGTTTGAACACCTCTAAGAAACCAATAAGTGCCACAAGGTTAAGACTAAACACACACATAGCAAGATTCCAGAAATTTAGTATTTACAACATATTATCAACAGTAGCTAAGAAAACTCACAACTGGAGTTCTACAATTCTAAATGACCTGAAAGAGGACATTCTGGAAAGCTTATGAAATTGTCTACATTTCATTTATAAACATCTAAGCATGATTTCATCATTTACCAAGTCAAAATAGCACATGTACAGAATCTGTTCTAAAGACAGAGAGCACATCCAAAACTGAACCCAACTTGGAACAGCTGTCATTTCTAAACTATAAGTCCAAATGCTACCAAAATTTACCAACAACTAGTTCATGAAATTCTCAACAACTTTGCTATAGATCACCAAGCATGAAAACATCATTATCATAGGTTAATTCTCTTAACTAACAAATCTGTCCAAAAATGGCAGAATCACTAATTTAAATAATTACTGATGATTCAAAAGCACAATTGGACCACACCAAGTTTACCAACTTGTTGTGCATACCAAAGAAAAATCAGAAAGTATAATGCCAACTTCTAAATAAATTATTTAGTATTCTTTTATAATTTATTTAGTTAATTAGGTGATTAAAGAAACATATAGTAAAACTATATATAAAAATCTACAAAAATTACAGTAGCCACCTAATGCTTCACATAGGCTACCATAAAAATTTCACTTCATTTTGACAAGCAAATATGGAGATATCAAAAATAACAGATGGCAGGTCTATTTCTAGCATAAATAGGAAACCCTATTGAAAAGTATCAAACAACAGATTTCATATTTTTCCTAACATATTTCTAATATAAGAACAACATTCACCAAGTTTCACCCTCACTGGATCTATAGAAAAATTATGAAAATTCACACAAGATTCAATCAAGCAAACAAGATAATTATATAACTCTACCAAACCACCTCCAAATTGCATGAAAATTTAACCATAATCTATTCATGGTATGAGCAATTCACTCTAAAAATTTCATGTCATTTGGAGCTTCACAGAAAGAGATATCATTTTCTCCTTTTTCCACATGAATAAAAGAGATAAATAATAACTATTTATTTCATCATAAAACATGTCACATATTATATTTTTATAATAAACTAGACACTATGTAGAGCACACCAAAATTTAAAGCATCTCAATTGGACCTCTAGAATAGGAGATATGAATTTATAAAGTTTGAGTTCAAAACAAACATTTAAAATAAATCAAATAAACAACATAATCCATTCCTCCCACTCGGGCCGGCCCAGCAGGGGCAGCTCGGCCCAGCACACGGCTCGGCCCGCGGCCGGTTTGGCCCGACCAGCAACACAGGGGGGGGGAAACGCTGACAGACGGGGCCCGCCCGTCATACACACGGGGAGCACGGGAGGAGCTCCGGCGAGGTCGGGCTCGCCGTCGGCGGCTCCTCCGGTGAAGAAGACTACCCAGGCACGCTCCTCACCTCATCCCGCACCTCGGCAACCGTTTTCCCCCATTGCTACCGCACCCGAGCATGCTCGTCACCAACAATGGTGGACGGCGGCGGGCGGTGCGCACCGATGGCGGCGAAATCGGCAACTGCATGACGATACGAATACACCTACACGCTTTACGCGGCGTGCACAGCAACAAACAAGCAATACCACAGACTGCAAGGCTCACCATTGAGCTGGCCACGGTGGACCGAGAGTGCGGCGGCGCTCCAATCACAACGGCAACGACGAGATGCCCGTTCCGGCCACACCGCGGCGGTAGAGTCTAAATGGTTTGTGTTTACTCCATCTACACCCTATAAGGATCACGAGACAAGGCGAGAAGGGGACAGAGGAGCTACGGATATCGACGGCCACGGTGAGGTAGTGAACTTGGCGAAGCTCCGGCGATGGCGGGCGGCGGAAAACAAATTCCGGTTAGCGTGCGGCCTTAGAGGCGAGGCCAACACGTTGGTGCGGTGCACTAGGCATTGGTGGAACTGCTAGCGAGGGTGGGCGCGTGGCGCGGCAATGGCGGAGTCGTGGGGTACAGCGAGGTGCACGGACTCGAGGGGAAGAGGAAATAGAGGGCGAATAGAGGATCTCCAGGCGCGTGGCGACCTTGAACACACGAGGACAGTGCGGCCTCGACGCGTGTTGGCCACGCGGCGTCGAGCTCCTGCCCTCGGTCGGCCATGAACGGAAACAAGTTCAAAAGCTTCTGAATTCTAACGAACTAAAACCGAAGGAATGGAGGCCGATGGAGGTGACTATCAGACCAAGTTTGGAGCTCAAGATCTCGCAAACTATTTCAAATTGGGCCAAAGTGTTAACTACAACACTTTAGTTCTAAGTAAGATCTCCAAGTTCGTCAATAGGATCATGGACTGGTTTGGCTTAGTTAGTGAGATACAGTGCCCTCAAGTGAGGCACACGAAAACTGAAACTGAGTTTCAGTTAACCCCCCTCGACTGAAACCTGATTTTCACAGCACTCTATCTCCTAAACCATTGAGAATTAGAGGATGGTATTATTGACAATATTGTAGAGCTAAGTGAGTTCTACAAAAGTGTCAATATGGGCTTGAGCTAGCTCAGCCTAGATTAGTAACTACAGAACCCTAAAGTGGAGCACCTTGAAACTGTTACTGCATTAGGACTTAGGAAAATTTTCTAAGTGTTATAACATCACTTCAAACTGACTTGTGGGCCCTGTTTGAGGATGTTCTAGTAATTTTCATGTAACACCCGAAAATATGCGTTGTGTGTTAGAAAGCGCAAGTGGTAAAATAGTTAATTAGGAGTTTTAATGAGTGCCAAAAATAATTTTTTTATCTGTACCTTGATGAATGATCAGAGACCATAGATGCGTAGAGCTTGTCGAATGCATTCCGTTTGACTACTTATACATATCATTTGGAGTTTGGATCATGAAGATATAAATTTTGCATTATTCAGGGAATTAAAAAAAATGTGAACAGTCACACGTGGTTACTGTAGCGTCGCCCAGGCTACAGTACCGATGGCTTTTCCCTTTTCTATGCCGGTGTCCCTTCAGCCGCCCACCTATATCACGCACCAAAGAAAAGAAATAGAAGGAGAAGGATAGCAAAGAGAGAAGAAGAGAGGGAGAGAAACCTAGGGCTTAACCGTCCTTCGTCATCGTATTGTTCCTTCTCAAAAACCGGTCAGTCACCTTCTCCTCTCCTTTTCCCCTCGATCCATCCTTCCCCTCGCTGTTCTTGATGGCGGTGCCATACGTGGAGTAGATCAAATCAACACGAGGGGCAACGGTGGGAATCGCTGCAAGAAAGAAGGGGGAATGGGAGGTCAATCATTGCGGATCTTCTTGATACTCACTGTTTGGGGTAAGGTCTCACTTTACCCCAGTGTTTTGATGTGAAATTTATGCTAGGGTTCGCGAATTTGATGGATTAGTTGATGGGGTTAGGGTTCTTATCTCGTAATTAAGCCCTACTGTGTTTTTAGATTCTGCAGTTGTTGGTTATGTGCTGTTTACATATTCTTTTATGTGCTATAAAATCATGGGAAAATTATAATGTGTTAGTATACTTCAGTATCTTTGTTTTGGTGTAAAGATCACCTTTTTAGCACTTGTGGTTTAGCAGACATGGTCGTTGTTTGGTGATGCATTTGTTCTGTCAAAAATCTGGACATAGTTAGATGCATTCAGTTTTATGTTATCATACATCCATAATCTCGTAAAATAATCTAAATGAAAGTTGTAGGTAATTTCATAAGCTTTCCATATTGTTGAAGATCACAAGTGTTGGATCAGTAAATCTCCAGTTATGTATGTTTTAGTGGTCTGCTGTTGTTCTGTCATCAGAAATGTTCACTTAGATTCTTGGTTTGTTATGAGTATCTTTCAGTCCTTAAAATCCAAAGCTTATAACATGAAAGTTGTATAACATTAGTTAATATTTCCATATTGGTAAATCTTATAATTTTTGAATTAGTATATCTCCAATTATGAATTTTAGAAGCTTGCTATCCTGTTTTTGTCGTCAGAAAAGTTCAGTTAAGTTCAGAGCTTGTTTATGCTGTCTTGGAGATCTCATATGCTAGATTGTTTTATATAGAAGTTGTAGATAATGGTGTTTTACATCTTCTATATAAGTTTCATAATTTTTGAACATGTAATTTATCTACACAAAAAATGTGAAGCATGGTTGCTGCTGTTGGTGGGTTGTTTGGTCGCTGTTTTGAGGGAAACGATAGTGCAAGCCGTATGATTGCTTTATGTGTTATTTGTATGTGTTTGTATGAGTTTATATTCTGAGGTGATAATATTTGAACAGGTGGTGCGCCTTTGGATCGTTCTTAGCACACATTTTTGCATCGCTGACTCGAGGCAAGTAAACGTAGCGGTGGTTTGCTACAGCTTGACATGTTATTTAATCTACCTACACTTTGCCATAACACTAACTAAATCAAGATAATATCTAAGAATGAACTCACTTGTCCCTTTATAAAGTAACTTATATATGATCTATATTGTTGAATATTTTATCATTTATCTATCGTCATGAGGTAAGTGCTATGAATTACAATGGTGGATGTATGTGGCATATGTGGTAAGTATTTCTGCGGTTGCATCATATCATTGCATCATATTGCATTGCATAGCATTCGTGGATGTCGCCGCTTGCTGGCCGCGACCGTACCGGTACAGCATCGTACGTTGCCCGAGGAGGGGTACGATGCAGCTTCATACCTTGTTGGGTATGGAGGCAGTGGACATGCATATGCATTGCATCTGCACTCTCTCTGAGGTTTACTTGCATTGAAGTTGTGGATATGAGGAGTTTCTTTCATTTGAAGAGGTGGTTTATTTATTGAATATCATGATGTTGTTTACTCCTTTATGCTGTTGTCATTGGATAAATAATTTGATTATGAATTATTAATTTCTTATGATGTCATATCTTCGACATTTAAATCGATGCTTAATTAACTTGTAGTTTGAATGATATGATCAAGCAGTTTGCTTGCTGAGATTTATTCTCACCCCTTTTATCTTTCCAGGTGCAAGTTTGGATGCTTGCTTGGATGCTTTGCTTGCTTGAAGGGATGGGATTAGCGGCACAACTTCACTATTACACTCATATCTAGTTATAATAATAACACTCTTGCCTTGCTGTAACAAACTTAGTTTATCTTCGTGGTGATCTTTCATGGTTTAATAAAAACATTTAAGTTGGAGCTTTACTTAATTATAGTTTTGTCCTTGATGTTGCTTCCGCGCTTTACTTTGACGTTTGGTTTTTTTATGCCGAGTTTTGTACTTGGGCATGAGGGAAGGGACGTTAGTGACATCTAAGGCTTTTGTGGCGCCTAGGGTGTTACAGTTGGTATCAAAGCAGACATTAGATTCTCGGAAAAGGCAAGATTTAAAATGACACACTTGCACATGTAGGATGGGTATGGGTTTGTATATCATACATGCCTTTTGAGATTGAGGTGCTTTTGTTTAACTTCCTTGATTTTTATGTTGTATATCATTACTTTTGTTAATTACTAGTGAAGTGTAAATTTTATTTGTTTAGCTTATATCTTGTTTAATTGATCTTAGTGTGTCATGTACCGGTTGAAATACGATTTTTATCCATATCAGTTATGCTTACATTTATATACTTGTCTAGTTTTCACCATGATGTTTGCTCATAATTGTACCATTAAAGTGTTGTAGTTTCTTCTTGAGTGGTGAAGATGGTGAATTGTTCCATTTGTTTTGTTGATAGCAAAAGGTAAGGTTTTGAAACCCATAGAGTAGCTATAGTCTGGTAGTGCAGATGGGTGGAGTGGAGGGCCCCCACAATGCCTTTATCTGCACTACTAAGTGAGGATTGCCCGAGAGGTAGGTTGCGACCCAACTATCCATATTTGAAGAAAATAGCAGAGTGGCAGGTGGATTGGCCCCCATGCCGTGCACTCTAGCTATTTTCTCTCGACATATCGGATTGGTGGATCATTGTGTGAATTGTCCTATATGTGGGTGTTGCGATGATTAAGCCTAAGCCTAGAATGGTTTAGAAATTTTCCCCTTAGAGTACGAGGCAACTTTGTGCCAATCATAGAGGTGTGTTGAGAAGAGTACTTCCAAGGTGGTTTCGTGGGTTAGATGTGGTCATATGCATTCTACGTAGAATAATCTTGATGTTTAATACATCGTGTCCAAGTGTGAGCTTGTTCTTCAAAATGTTTGGGGTGAAGTGTTTGCTTGGAGATATGATTTTATTGTGTTCTATGTCATTACTATTTTATTATAAGTTGCCTTAAAGTTGATGTTTTTGTTTTGAGAAGGTTTTGGGTTAACTAAGTGGAGAAGTGTATCAGCTCTAGAAGTCATATTTGTTGGTTAATGCATGAGTAGAAAGTTGGAGTTGGTTGATTTAGGCCTTGCATTTTGTTTTCGCGAACCTATCATGCTTAATATGATGATTATATTCTTTGGAGATGTGAAGTTGTCTCGTTTGGTTCCTTAGTTGTGGGTGTTGTTTGATTGAAGTGATCTCGTTCTTTATGTGTGTGCTTATTATATTATTTTCTTGGCTACAATATTTGGCTCTACCAAACCGTGTAGGTGGCTTCATCTCTTGGCAACACTTTTTAACTTGTGTGGTACTTATCTTTCTAGCTCATACGTGTGTTCTCGTTTGTTAGTGTTGTTGTGGTCCATTTGGTTTGATCTAGAGAATTCGGGGACGAATTCTTTTAAGGAGGGTAGAATGTAACACCCGAAAATATGCGTTGTGTGTTAGAAAGCGCAAGTGGTAAAATAGTTAATTAGGAGTTTTAATGAGTGCCAAAAATAATTTTTTTATCTGTACCTTGATGAATGATCAGAGACCATAGATGCGTAGAGCTTGTCGAATGCATTCCGTTTGACTACTTATACATATCATTTGGAGTTTGGATCATGAAGATATAAATTTTGCATTATTCAGGGAATTAAAAAAAATGTGAACAGTCACACGTGGTTACTGTAGCGTCGCCCAGGCTACAGTCCCGATGGCTTTTCCCTTTTCTATGCCGGTGTCCCTTCAGCCGCCCACCTATATCATGCACCAAAGAAAAGAAATAGAAGAAGGATAGCAAAGAGAGAAGAAGAGAGGGAGAGAAACCTAGGGCTTAACCGTCCTTCGTCATCGTATTGTTCCTTCTCAAAAACCGGTCAATCACCTTCTCCTCTCCTTTTCCCCTCGATCCATCCTTCCCCTCGCTGTTCTTGATGGCGGTGCCATACGTGGAGTAGATCAAATCAACACGAGGGGCAACGGTGGGAATCGCTGCAAGAAAGAAGGGGGAATGGGAGGTCAATCATTGCGGATCTTCTTCATACTCACTGTTTGGGGTAAGGTCTCACTTTACCCCAGTGTTTTGATGTGAAATTTATGCTAGGGTTCGCGAATTTGATGGATTAGTTGACGGGGTTAGGGTTCTTATCTCGTAATTAAGCCCTACTGTGTTTTCAGATTCTGCAGTTGTTGGTTATGTGCTGTTTACATATTCTTTTATGTGCTATAAAATCATGGGAAAATTATAATGTGTTAGTATACTTCAGTATCTTTGTTTTGGTGTAAAGATCACCTTTTTAGCACTTGTGGTTTAGCAGACATGGTCGTTGTTTGGTGATGCATTTGTTCTGTCAAAAATCTGGACATAGTTAGATGCATTCAGTTTTATGTTATCATACATCCATAATCTCGTAAAATAATCTAAATGAAAGTTGTAGGTAATTTCATAAGCTTTCCATATTGTTGAAGATCACAAGTGTTGGATCAGTAAATCTCCAGTTATGTATGTTTTAGTGGTCTGCTGTTGTTCTGTCATCAGAAATGTTCACTTAGATTCTTGGTTTGTTATGAGTATCTTTCAGTCCTTAAAATCCAAAGCTTATAACATGAAAGTTGTATAACATTAGTTAATATTTCCATATTGGTAAATCTTATAATTTTTGAATTAGTATATCTCCAATTATGAATTTTAGAAGCTTGCTATCCTGTTTTTGTCGTCAGAAAAGTTCAGTTAAGTTCAGAGCTTGTTTATGATGTCTTGGAGATCTCATATGCTAGATTGTTTTATATAGAAGTTGTAGATAATGGTGTTTTACATCTTCTATATAAGTTTCATAATTTTTGAACATGTAATTTATCTACACCAAAAATGTGAAGCATGGTTGCTGCTGTTGGTGGGTTGTTTGGTCGCTGTTTTGAGGGAAACGACAGTGCAAGCCGTATGATTGCTTTATGTGTTATTTGTATGTGTTTGTATGAGTTTATATTCTGAGGTGATAATATTTGAACAGGTGGTGTGCCTTTGGATCGTTCTTAGCACACATTTTTGCATCGCTGACTCGAGGCAAGTAAACGTAGCGGTGGTTTGCTACAGCTTGACATGTTATTTAATCTACCTACACTTTGCCATAACACTAACTAAATCAAGATAATATCTAAGAATGAACTCACTTGTCCCTTTATAAAGTAACTTATATATGATCTATATTGTTGAATATTTTATCATTTATCTATCGTCATGAGGTAAGTGCTATGAATTACAATGGTGGATGTATGTGGCATATGTGGTAAGTATTTCTGCGGTTGCATCATATCATTGCATCATATTGCATTGCATAGCATTCGTGGATGTCGCCGCTTGCTGGCCGCGACCGTACCGGTACAGCATCGTACGTTGCCCGAGGAGGGGTACGATGCAGCTTCATACCTTGTTGGGTATGGAGGCAGTGGACATGCATATGCATTGCATCTGCACTCTCTCTGAGGTTTACTTGCATTGAAGTTGTGGATATGAGGAGTTTCTTTCATTTGAAGAGGTGGTTTATTTATTGAATATCATGATGTTGTTTACTCCTTTATGCTGTTGTCATTGGATAAATAATTTGATTATGAATTATTAATTTCTTATGATGTCATATCTTCGACATTTAAATCGATGCTTAATTAACTTGTAGTTTGAATGATATGATCAAGCAGTTTGCTTGCTGAGATTTATTCTCACCCCTTTTATCTTTCCAGGTGCAAGTTTGGATGCTTGCTTGGATGCTTTGCTTGCTTGAAGGGATGGGATTAGCGGCACAACTTCACTATTACACTCATATCTAGTTATAATAATAACACTCTTGCCTTGCTGTAACAAACTTAGTTTATCTTCGTGGTGATCTTTCATGGTTTAATAAAAACATTTAAGTTGGAGCTTTACTTAATTATAGTTTTGTCCTTGATGTTGCTTCCGCGCTTTACTTTGACGTTTGGTTTTTTTGTGCCGAGTTTTGTACTTGGGCATGAGGGAAGGGACGTTAGTGACATCTAAGGCTTTTGTGGCGCCTGGGGTGTTACATTTCATGAGATGGGTATATTGAGACTTTTGTTCCTTGATAAATTTCCTACAACTTTGGTAAAGGGTGCACCTCCATGCAAGGTCTCTAGATACCACTTTTAAATTGGTCAAAGCAAATCAGTGTTATGGTCAAACTGGGGTCAAACTTAGTCAAATTGGATTTTGGTCAAAACATGAATATAAACCCTAGCTCATTTTGCTCCACTAACATATCAAAGATGTTTTCAAGCCCCCAGTCACACAATAGCATCACATCTGTCATCTATACAAAACCCTAGCAACACATAAAAGAAGCACATTGAAATCATAACGTTGCAAGGTCATGTTTCAAGCAAGGATGCACATGAAATGACGATGCTTATGGTAATGCCATGCCATGATCATGCATTATGAATGCATTATGAGGCTAACTAACACCAGGGGTGTTACATGATCAACGAGCTAAGTACAAGAAAGATTGTCAGGCTATTCAAGATGCATTCAATGCTCAAAATAGATCTATAGAGTATCTGCGGATAGAACTCTCATATTGTCCAAAAAATGCAAACATCATCAACAACTCTTCCACTCAACGAAAGCAAGGATGGAATCAACAAAAATAATCCACTTATCAAGGTAAGTACTCAAGCATATTCTTCTAATTTTGATTCTAAACAACCACCTTTGAGAGATTTAATCTTAGAACAAATTAGGATTAATGATAATATTGTTAAGAAGCTTATTTCTAATGATAAAATTTTAGAGGACATAAATGCAAAATTGGATGACTTTTCTTCTGCTATGAAATATCAACTTAATCACAATAAAAAGGTAGAAACCAAATTAGCACAATTGGCTACTGCTTTGCCTTTTTTTCACTAACCCTGAGCAGGTCCAAGCTATTACCACTAGAGGTGGCAAATCCACTCGAGATCCCCCATATCCAAAAGGTACGGAGAGGAGACAGACAGCACCAGTGTTACCAACAGTACTAGAAGAAAAAAAGGATGGTGGAGTTGAAGAACATGACCCACCAATACCAAAACTACAACAAGATTTCCATGACACTGTCACACACCAAAATTTTCAATTTTGGGTTGTGCTTAGAAAACACTAAATAAAATAAATAATTTCAATATTTGAATAAATTTATTGCATAAGTTAAGTTGCTGCTAATTTAAATATAGAAAATTGTGGTTTTAAACTTTTTCATATTAATTTGATAATGTGGTGTTTGTGTGATGCTTGTCTTTAGTGTTGGTGAGTGCTATTATTTTTCAAAATACCATAGGACGACGTTTACTTCTCATCGGAAAACTTTTTGGCATTTTCTAGATTTAAAATTTCAATTTTCGTGAGCTTAATCTTTTTTATTGATCTTTACATTAATCTTTTCATGAGCTCAAAATTATTTAGTTGAGTTCCTTATCCCTCCAAGAGTCTCTAGGATTTTTCTGGTGATTTTTCTGAGCTTCGGGCTATTTTTTGTGGCTTAAAAAGTAATTCTAGACTTTCTGAAATTATTTTTATTCGCGGAATTAAAATAATCCCGAAATTAAGAAATTCTGAAAAGTTTTCAAACCCTAGAACTATTTATATGCCCGTGTTCTCCTTAACACGCTGATCGTAGATTTAAAAATCCCATCGCAAGCCGCCGCTCGTAGCTCCCTCCATCCCTCGTCGAAGTTCGTCATATACAGCTTGCGTTCCGACGACCTCTCTGACGAGCTTTTCTGGCCAAACCATGGCGTTCTATCTTCAACCACCACCACCAAGAGGTAGCCCTCATTATTCTCTCTGTCATGGTGTACTCGTTTGCACGAATCCATCATGTTTGATCCGTCCCCGTCTTTTAGTTACTTCTCCAGTGAGGATCACCATGTCCATAATCATGAGCAAATGCATAAATATATTCCTGAAAGAGAAGTGGGTAGACGAAGTAGTGTTGACGAGATTTCTGTTTTTCTGAATACCCTTCGAATTTTTGCATTTGTATTTCTACTTGAATCAGAGAAAAAAGCATTTCTCGGTTTATCAAATGATGATACGGCCTTCTCTTCATCTTCTCCGGGCATCCCGGGCCTCATGCTCTGTCACCAGTGCGCCGAACCTGCGCTGCCACCCTGCAGACCCATCCTGCGCCTCCCAGCATGCCCCCTTCCCGTCGCCTCGCCGCGCGCCCCTGCGTGTTGCAGGTCGTCGAACAGCCGGCGCTGCTCGGGCTACAGACCCAGCCCCAGCCGGGCACCGTGGCTGTCGTGGCCAGCACCGTCGTGCTGCCTAGCTGGCCCGGCCGAGCCCCTCCCAGGTCCCTCCACGACGTGCAGCAGCAGCAGCACCCACCAGGGCCACCATGTTCATGTCGTGATGGAGATGAAAACCATGGTAGAAGTGCTCGTATTTACAGAATTGCCATCGATAGTTTAATCTCTGTTGCTTCATCGTTTTAGCTCCGTTTTGCTTTGTTCAACTTGAGTTAGTTTTGTAACATCGCGCTCTATACAGTGGTGCTATCATTTGTCATGTCACACAATTCTGAAAATTATTAACTTAAATACTAATTTAATTAATGATTATTTAATGCTTTGTTAATTAAAAGCTATCTAGTGATTCAAATCCGTTCTTGTCGTGTTGCGGTCATGTCGACTAAAGCTACGTGCTAGCAACCCTATTTATCATGACCTGTGTTTATGAATTAGATAATAATAATATGATTTATACTTATCAAATGTCTTTTATTAAAAACAACATAAGCAAACATAGACCTTTATCAAATAAATATAAACATTAACTTGATTAATGCTAACATGTGTGTTTATAGTTACAATTAGGATAGTATAGATGTGTTTTTAAAATTATATTTTATTTAGCTTGAACTGACATCATATAGAAATTGAGTAGGTGCTCTCACATGCCCTTTATATGTTTGTGCAAAGTAATGGTTAACTTGCTCGATTTAGATGGTAAAGTTTATAAATAAAATATGACTAGATTTAACTTGGTTTTTAAATTAAATTATGATTACGCAAACTGGTTTCCAAATAAAAGCAACATAGGAGAATATGGATCTTTTTATAATTATTTGCCAACTTAAATATTTATTTATTTTTTATAAATTGTCTAGTTTAAACATGATTCGGATAAAGCCAGTTTAGATGCAATTTCATTAATATTTATTCAATGCCTTTTTGAATTACAACTTAGGTTTATAATTTTGGTCTTACATAAATAAATGTTAACTTGATTAATATCAACCTGAATGTCTTTTGATTTATAAGATGATTAGTTCAACCCTGAAACATAAGTGCTTTTGTTTAGTTACCATATGCTTTTCTATATATGGTTAAATAAATTGGTGAATACACTTGCATCTAGTTTTATAATTAAAATCAATATAGATTTTACTTCATGTGTTTTTGTATACAAATATCCATATGACTAATTTGCTTAGTGTTAAATTCAAATATGATTTGTCTAATCAATCTGAACTAATAACTTTTCCATGATCTTGCCGGCTAAAATAAATCCAGCGTGTAGTTGTTTCTTTTATATAATATAAATATAATTTGATTAATTCAACTTTAGAATAATTCTCTGAAATGTCTTTCACCTTAATTCATTAACCAAAATAGATCAAGTGTATAGTTTGTCTTCTTTAGTTATGTTGTCAATCTTGATAGACGTGTCCTCGATAACGATAGCTCCGTCCTAAGTCGTTCTTGCGTTCTCATAACCATAGCAACAAGCCGTGACGTTTAGTGCACTTCCTTTTAAAGAGTCTTCTTTGTATGATGTTTATTCTTAAGTGTGTTTGTTGTCTGTTTGCTATGCTTGGTTGTGTCGCACCTGGTTTTCTAAAGAACAAAACCAGGCTAATCATATGTGTGCCCAGGAAGTCCACACATATGTCAGAATGAAAAAGTATCAGAAACAATGTTATTATATAACGTATACATAGCTATATTAACACTTACATCAGAGTATCGTGGAACGGTGACTAAACTTTAGGCTCCATTCTTCTCAGGGACGGCTGATTGGGGGCTCCGTATGCCAAACACTTCTGAAAGACTTCTGGAAACTCCACTACCCCTTTATCCTTCTTCTAAGCAGCACCTCACTACACACTGAGGTGTGGGGGAAATAGCAAGAGTGAGTCCATGTCGAACTCAACAAATATAACACAGGGTTCATGAGGCTCAAAAAGGCTAGACACTGTTTGACTGCGTTTAGCTTTTATTCATTATATAATTGGCAATTGAGAAGCATCAAGGTAATCCAAATCCCATTAATGAATCAATGATCAATTGTAATAAGAATAATGAAATAGCATTATCATGGCATAATAATAATAACAGTAATTAAACATGATATAACAATGGTGATCATCTATCTGTAAATATTCCAAGGCCGCCCGTATCCGTGGGCACGGCTAGTATACCAGTTTATTAAACTCTGCGCAGAGGTGTACACTTTCACTGTGAGTCATGACTTCCAAATGCATGGGTTTGCGACTCCCCAAAACACCAGAAATCATATAAAGCCACTTAAAGGTTCGTCTAACAAGTTAGGGCCATTAGATTCACTCGGCAGGCAGATGTAGAACCCCCCTTCCCAGTAGCACAACAACCGCAGCCTATACACACTAAGGATAGGGGCTCGCCCTACACCCAACGTGGCAAGCCGTTCTTACGCCATTTAAGATAACCACTAACAAGCTAGAAAAGGTCCTTTAAGCAACTAAAGCCAGAGCCATATAGCCCTCACAGCTGTACTGTATGTCCCGGATGATCACGTACAGATAAGTCCTTATGGAGAGAAACTAGAGCATCAAAACAACCCATATGCTCTAGCCCCCTTTTCAATAGCAAATAAAATCATCATTAAAGGTTGATTGCTTAATTCATTAATCAAAATTACAAGATCATTGTTCATGATTAAGCACTAGCAAAAGCTACCCAAATGCACAACCCATAGGTGACAAGGAATCAGGATATCAATAGCTAAAGGAGGACACATGCATATGTATGATAATTTCAGTGAATAGGTAACCAGGATAGTCCCATGTTATACTTGCCTTGATCAAAGCTTTCCTGATGATACTGCTGGTCTGGTTCAAAATAATACTTCTGATCGTTAAGAAACTGCTCACCGTCTATACTCGATCGTCAAGCATCAACACACAATCATCCGAGCAATCATACACAAAGCAAACAAAGAGACATAATTAAAACAATACACCAACAGTAGCAAAACAGTATAAAAAGTTTGTAAAACTCTTCTACACATTACTACGATCACACAGACGTAAAAATCACGAAATTCGGATTTAAAACATGAAAGTTATGAATTTTCTAAGATTTCCTATAGATAAATAATTATTTTAATATAAACTTGAAAATTAAACTTTCCAAACCTACTGTACAACTATACTAACATGTAGAGCTCGTAAATACGAACCTAACGCAACTTGAACGGGTCAAATCGGAGTTAAAACGTGGAAGATATGGCCTAAACAAGATTGTATGTGTATATGTATTTCTATTATATTTTGGGATTTGTTTTACTAAAGAAAAATGGCCACAAATCATACCCATGACATCATGTGATGTCATCAAGCTAGCTAGCAAAATAAAGACAACAGCATGCACGGCACTATTTTTCTTGATTCGGATTAATTTAACAAATCCACGTAAAATGTTATTTAGACTAGATAAATCAAAACATAATTTAATTAAATAAAACCAAATCGGAACTACTCATATTTTATTTATAACAATACCATATAATTTTATCAAATTTAACCTTATCTTTGCAAAAGAAAAAGTACATATATGTGAAAGCAACTGAACGAGTTATATATGTCGTGTGTCTGTAACATGCTTTGAGTAAAATATACGATTTTAAAAACGTGTTAATATTTCCATTAACATTGCTAGCAATCGTTATGGTCCAAGGTTTCTTTTAATTGAAAAACTAGGTTCCATTATTATTAATCAATTTAATATTGAACTATATATATAGAAAACATGTGACAACTGAACGAAAGCACTTATGTTTCAAGGTTGAACTAAGCATCTTATAATTCAAAAGACATTTAGTTTAATATTAATTAGATTAACATTAATTTAGGACAGACTAAAGTATAAACCCGTGTTTCGTTTAATTAGAAACTCAATTACACAAGCATAAATCAAATTAATATCTAACTTATAAATTTCAAAGATGTAAGACATGTTAACCGTTGTTGCTAACACATAACTTCGATCGGCACTATTGCAAAAACAACAAGAACGGATTTAAGCCGGGATTTCTTTTAATTAGAAAACTATTAAATAAATATATTAATCTAATTACTATTTAAATTAATAAATTCATAATCAAGTGACATGATAAACATCGATACTAGCTAAATTATAATCATAAACACACATGTTAATATGAATTAAATTAATATTTATTTATGAAACCGTGAGTATATAGTCTAAATTGCTTTTAATCATAAAGCTAGTACAAACATATTAATAAATATAATATTTAGCGATATATAGAAAAACATGTGACATAAAAACTTTGGTAATATCGCGTAGAGCTCGACGTGACGAAACTAACGCGACCGGAATGAAGCAAAACGGAATTATAACGAATAACCTATTGCTATTCCGTTCAATGGCAAAATCATAAATAAGATCATCTTGTACCTTGGCTTTCATCCTCTTCACGTACGCGGCCAAGGGAGCCATGGGGCTGCTGCTGCTCACCGTGGGGAGCCAAGGACGACCAGCTGGGCTGGCCAGCGGCGGCACGCGGCCGCGTGGAGGCCTGTTGAGCCCACCTGGGCGCGCAGGTGCACGGCGGTCGGCGCAGGGCCTACACGTGCATGGCCGAGCCGCATGCCGACGGCGGCGCCTGCTATGCAGGACGCGAAAAGCCGCTGGGCTGGGGCTGGGGCTCCCGACGCGGTCGGCAGGTCCTATGCGACGCGGCCAAGGGCCAGGACGAAGGAGCTTCGTGGTCGCCAATGGAGTCCGCCGGGACACCTCACCGGAAAAAGAAAAACGATGGAGAGAGATCAAACGGTGATGGATTCGCGCAACGAAAAGTGTGCCGGTGAAGAGGATGACGAGACAAACCTCGGAGTGGAAACGGAATTCGCCAGAGATGTCCGAGGTGGTCGGAAAAGCTCACCGAACCATCGCCGGAAGTTCGCTGGAACGCAAGCTGTTGATGCAGAACTTCGGCGAGGGGTGGAGGAAGCTACGAGCGGCGGCTCGCGATAAGGGTTGTACTTCTGAAATCAGGGCGTCGAGGGCTACACCGGCATATATATAGTCATAGGGTATGGAAAGTTTTTGGAATTTCTTAATTTCGGGATTATTTTAATTCCGTGAATAAAAATAATTCCAGAAAATCTAGAATTACCTTTTTGACCGCGAAAAATAGCCCAGAGTTCAGAAAAATCACGGGAAAAATCCTGGAGACTCTTGGAGAGATAAGGAACTCAACTAAATGAGTTTGGACTCGTGAAAAGATTGATGAAGAGATCAAGAAAAAAGATTAAGCTCACGAAAATTGAAATTTTAAATCCAGAAAATGCCAAAAAGTTTTCTGATGAGAAGTAATCGTCGTCCTATGGTATTTTGAAAATAATAGCACTTAGCAACACCAAAGACAAGCATCACACAAACACCACATTATCAAATTAATATGAAAAAGTTTAAAACCACAATTTTCTATATTTAAATTAGCAGCAACTTAACTTATCTAATAAATTTATTCAAATATTGAAATCATTTATTTTATTTAGTATTTTTCATGCACAACCTAAAATAGGAAATTTTGGGTGTGACAAATCTACCCCACTTAACAGGAATCTCGTCCCGAGATTTAGAGAGACTAGGGAGAAAGATAAAGTTGATTCTGCAAGTCTTCACTTTTCCTTCATCAACTCTTATCCAATGATAATGCCACAAGCTCATAACCAACTTTGTAAAGGTATCCTGTAGACCCTTACGATTCTTGTAGATGTTTCCAACAGGTTACCAACCCTGAGAAAAAGATACTTGCTCTTAATAAGACTTTGCAACCATGTAGATAGCTGATGCTTCCAGGTGACGAAACAGAACCTATAAACCTCCATCTTGTATCGTCTTTTAGTTCGGCAAACCCCTTAAGAAGAGATCAACTAGAGACATCAAAGGATAACTTGCATTTGTTTCTGAGTGATGACTACCATCCTGTCCTTCTATCATCTCAAAGAAATTCATGAGCATATGCAAGAACAAGTAATCCTGCACTTCCTCACGAGCAGAAAAACAGCAGTACAGAAATACAGTTATAACTCGAGCTCTACCATTCTGATGATATTGTAGCTTATACCGTTGGAAAGCTTATCAAATTTACTACAACTTTATTATAGAACACTTCTCCAGATTCTGCAGTTAAGGTAGTCGAAAACTGTGCACAACAGAAACTATTCCAGGTTACTGACAGTACAGATGCGTCACCTTGTGATTTTCATAACTCCCAAACCATAATAACTATCAGGGTGGTTCTTAGGGTCAGAGAAAGATATTGAAGTCTACTATTGTCCAGAATTTATCCATGATTTTTGGGCGTCTAAAAATAGAGATATAAGCTAAAGAAGACAGACTGCTCTGAAAAGACAGGATAAGGTAAAAATGAGATTCGGAGAGATTAGAGAGATAGATAACACTAATCTTCAAGTCTTCATGCTTCTTTGATTTGTGTTGATGAGATATAAGACATGGATTGAGTATAGCCAAAAGATGACAAGAAAGATAAAGTTTGATCTTCAGTTCTTTGTACCTCGTCGCTTGAGATTAATGATGGTAGCGAACACTACCCCACTTAACAGAGATTTTGTTCCACCTGGCAATGTCATTGAAGGCAACACTTTCTTTAAGGCTTACTGCTAATGATAAGTCCTTCACTTAAAACTTACTAAACATACTTGATATGGGGGTGATGTCATCTAAGTTTTCATGAAACTAACTATAGACTACCAACATCTCCTTCATATGTCGTCCATGCTAACTTGTATAGAGTATGTTGAATTGAATGTTGAACTCCCAACTGATGATAGCTTGAAGTGAAGACCAGTCCTGAAGAATACCCGAGTGTCACACCTGGTTTTCTAAAGAACAAAACCAGGCTAATCATATGTGTGCCCAGGAAGTCCACACATATGTCAGAATAAAAAAGTATCAGAAACAATGTTATTATATAACGTATTACATAGCTATATTAACACTTACATCAGAGTATCACAGAACGGTGACTAAACTTCAGGCTCCATTCTTCTCAGGGACGGCTGACTGGTGGCTCCATATGCCAAGCACTTCTGAAAGATTCTGAAAACTCCACTACACCTTCCTCCTTCTTCTAAGTAGCACCTTACTACACACTGAAGTGTGGTGGAAATAGCAAGAGTGAGTCCATGTCGAACTCAACAAATATAACACGGGGTTCATGAGGCTCAAAAGGTTTGACACGGGTTTACTGCAATAGCTTTTAGTGAGTCATCTTTTAGCAATTGAGTAGCAACAAGTTTACCATAATCCCAAATAACCTCATGATCATGTAAACGAGAATAATGTATAGCAAGAAACAATAATCATTAGTGAACATCAATATCATCAGTGTTATCATTATCATCAGTGTTCATCATTTATTCTGTAAGGGTCCAAGGCCACTCGTGACCGTGAGCACGGCTGTTATAACAGGTTTACACTCTGCAGAGGTTGTACACTTTCACTGTGAGTCGTGATTTACCCTTTCACCCGAGGTGATCAGCCTCTTGACCCACTACCAAGGAAGGTCGATAGGGTTCACTACGAAGCCTTTCAAAGGTTCGTTTAACAAGTTAGGGCCGCTAAGGATTCTCAATTAGAAAGCATAATCCTCCCTCCAAGGGGTGACTTACAAAAGACTGCACCCACCTTGGCAGGCTAAGACCATACTAGACATGACCCCTCTTGCGCCTTTCGGTAACCACTAACAAGCTAGAAAAGGTCCTCATACTTGACTAAAGCCAGAGCCATATAGCCCTCACAGTTGTACTGTAAGTCCCGGATGTTCGCTTACAGATAAGTCCTTAAGGAGAGAAACTAGAGCACCATAAAAACAGTCCAATGCTCTAGCCCTCTTGAGCCTTGTTTCTATAAAGCATCTTTTAAACGTTTATTGCATATACCATTAGTCAAGTTACAGATCATGGTTATTTATCTTGAGCACTAGCATAAATACTACCCAATGCAATGTTCCACCGGTGTCAAGGTACAAGATGTAAAAGCTAGGATATCCTTAGGGATAACAAGGTAGACACATGCACATGAATTAAGTATATTAAGGGTGAATAGGAAACAAGGATGATCCCATGCTATACTTGCCTTTCTTCCAAAGTTAGCTACTGAGAAATCTTCAGCCTCTGTCTCTGATCTTCAGCTTCTGTTATACTTGTCGATCCTTAGCTTCCCGTCTTCATTGCTAATAAACCACGTTTCCTCTACTCGCAGCAACCAAGCAACACAAATGGACAACCAATCAAACAATTAAGAACAACATACCAAACAAACGAGACACTTTAAAAGAGAATATACTAAACAATACGGTACGTTGCTACGATCACCAGAGCGCAAGAACGACTAAGAACGGAGCTACTGTTACCGAGGACACATCTATCGAGGTTTACAACATAAATAAAAGAGCAAACTTTATGGTTAATTTATTTTATTTAATGAAAAGAGGTAATGGATATTTTTAAAGTGGAATTGACTAAATTATATTGAGTTATACAAGTCAAAGTCAAATCTTAGTGATATATTATTTACACATGATTATATATTATTTAAGGCATTTAAGCATTTATAGTTTAGATAAACATAACTTAGATGTGAGCAACTAATTTGAATCAGTACATATTTCAGGGTTGACCTAATCAAATCATAATTTAAAAAGGCATGATATTAACAATATTAGCATTGTTTTCGTGAAAGAGCGGAGATTAAACCCTAAGTTGTTTTTGTTTGCTCCTAATTATAGACCCAATTGCATATAGATTAATATTTTATTTGAACGTATAAATTAAAACATGCTAAACAATAATACTATCGAGAGTTTTTATATTATAAAGGAAACAACTACGAATTTAATTTATTTTAATTAAGAAAAATAATGTGAATATCAATTTAGATTAATCAAATTATATTTTAATTTTAAAAACAAGTAAGAACTAGTCATATTTTATTTGTGAACATGTCATATTATTTAATCAAGTTAAACTTTAACATTGCATAAAAAGACATGTGAGAGCACCTAAACAAGTTTATCCTATGCAACGGTTTGAACTAAGCAAATTATAATTTAGGAACATGTTTACACTAGCAATTAATCATATTAATGTTTATGTATAAAATATCAGAGTATAAAACATATATTGATTTTAATTATAAAACTAGTTGCACGTATATTAATTAATATTTAACTACATATAGAAAAACATGTGACATACAAAACATTAATACTACTGCATAGAGCGTGTCGATATAAATCTAACGCAACTTGAACGAAGCAAAATGGAATTCAAATGAAACAAAACATCAGAGGAAAAAAATAAGAGAAGTAGATACGTACTGGGATTGTCTAGCTTCGTCAGGTGCTGAGAAACGAGAGGCTCGGAGGCAGGTCGTGACAGGAAAGGATGCATGTACTAAAAGTGCTTGGATGATTGGCGGCTAACTGACACCAAAAGGATTTAATATACACTCGTATTGGAGATCAAGAAAACAGTAAAGATTGATTAATCCATATACTAATTCATGATTGCTAGAGTAGATAATAATATATAGAACATACAAGATAGATGATTAGAAGAGCTTGAATATACAAAGGTGTACCAGGTGGACATGCACGGTGGCCTTGGCAGGCATGCACGTATGCAGGCATGCACGGTGGCCTTGGCCTTTGCTAGTTTTCTTGATCGTTGGAAGACGGAGAAAGGTCGCATACGGCGCTGCTCTAGTCGCCGACAAGATGCAGTTCGGCAAGAACGGTAGCTGCGCGATGGTCAGCTGCAGCGAGTGCAAATTGAAAGATGTTATAAATAGTTTATGAACATCCTGCGTAAGTGAAAACAAACATGTTGGTTGCTGTTCGATCGTCAGAACTACATGCAGATGTGTCAGATCGATGCAGATTGTTCAGCTTCTGTTCCTCCCATCATGCAGCATCATTGCTCCCTCGACCGCCTCCCGCCTCAACTTTTGTTGCGTCACGGCTGCTGCCGCCGCCGCCCGTGACGAGTAGTACACGTGCGCTGCTGCTACTGCAGCCTGCACGGAGGCGAGGCGGCGACGTCGAGCTGCGCGTTACCCCAAGATATATGCGACAGGGATCACGATGATCCGGTAGACGGCGGCAAGAGAAGGAGGAGAAAAATATAATTTACTACACGAGAGATTTCCCAAACTAGGGGCTCCTCCATGGTAGTTTGGGTGTGCTTTGCCTATGGGGTAGATACATATATATAGGGAGAAAACTCTCCACCTCCATGTCAACTAGCGATATGGTGCTAATTGACGTTGCACCCTCCATCTTTACTAATAGGCCTAATTAATTATTAAAGCCCATTAGTAAATAAATGAATGGACATTTAGGATTATTGCACACAGGCTTCGGTGGAAAATGATATATTTATTATTTTCGGAATTAATTAATTTCATGGATAAAATAATTCTAGAAAAGTCCAGAATTATTATTTAAGCCGCGAAAAATACTCCGAAAGCTCCGAAAATTCAAGGGAATTTTCTAGAGACATTATGGAACATGAGAAACCCAAATAAAGTATTTGGAGCTCATGATAATATAATTTGGAGCATCTAAAAAAATAGATTATTCTCCTAAAAAAATGGTTCCCGACAAAGCCCGAATAATTCCCGGGAATATTTCAGAGATACCCTGCTGGATGATGAAATGAAATGAGTGATTTCGAGTGGAAGAAAAGGATTTTGGGCAAACTCAGAATGAAAAGATTAGGACCGAGAAAGCGCAAATTCAATTGTAGAAAAAGACAGAGACAAGACAGATAACTAATAAAAGACATACTAAACACGCTTTAAAACTTTTCACAATCACAACACATAGTCATACAACAAGCAAACATTACATCAAGCAGGAGACCACTAAATTAATTTGGAAAAGTTTGAAATATCACAATTTTCTATACTTAATTTGCTAAAACTTAAATTAGTCTTGTCAAGTCTTAAACAAATATTTAAACCATTTGTTTTATTTAGTGTTTTCTATTCACAACCCAAAATCAGAAATTTTGGGGTGTGACAATTCTACCCCACTTAACAGGAATCTCGTCCCGAGATTCTAAGAGACTAGGGAGAAAGATAAAGCAGATCAATAAGATTATTTTAAGACTTTTTGACAAGTTCGGATATAAGTGTCGAGGATTATCAAAGGTTGACAAGAGAACATTGGATTGATTGTTAAGATTGATTCGAGTTAATGATAGAAGGTCAAAGGATTGAAGGTTAGCATAGGTGGAAAATGAAGATCAAAGGAGGTTGAAAAGATAGATCAAGGTTGATCATCGAGTCTTCACTTTATAACGTGTAAAAATAAGGGTGGAGATTAGCAAAAGATAACATAAGAGATAAAGATATATGTTCAGGTGCTCAAAACTCCTGAATTCAAGATTTATGAGACATCACGAAAAAGTGACAGACTAGCATTGGTTGAAGAAAGGTAAAGACTAGTCTTCCATTTTACCATTCAGGGAGACCAGTGAGAAGGATAAATTGATCTTCAAGTCTTCATGCTTCTTTGTTTTGTGTTGATGAGATATAAGACATGGATCAAGGATAGCCAAAAGATGACAAGAAAGATAAAGGTTGATCTTCAGTTCTTCGTACCTCATCGCTTGAGATTAATGATGATAGCGGACGCTACCCCACTTAACAAAGATTTTGGTCCACCTGGCAATGTCAGTGAAGGCAACACTTTCTCCAAGGTTTGCTGCTATTGATGAGTCCTTCATGTTTTGATCCTCCATTGGGTTAAGATAAAGGAGAAAGCATAGAAACCAAGAGTAAGCAAAGACGATAAAGGGAAAAGACAACAAGAATTAGGATTGATCGAAAATTAAGTAGGATAGAAGATGACACTACCCCACTTAACATAGATCGAGCTACTCCTCAAGACTTATACCTTCCGAGCCACATTTGAAACACGAGAACAAGGACAACACACAAGCAACACATCAAGCAAAACAAGCACACATCACATCATCGGTACTATACGTGCTTCTTCAACAATGGTGGTCATCCTAAGGGAAGAGTATGGATGATGAAAGGCCATCGAACTTTAGAACAAGATGAGATTAGAAAACTTTTAGTAAAAAAACAACATAAAACAAATCTAAGAGAGTAAGAAATAATAGCTCAAAGGAAGCTATCAAGGAGGGGATACAACAGGACAAGGAAGAGGAAACAGTCAAAATCAATGAATCAAGGGATCATAAAATAGTTTTATAGTAAAATAAGTTTTAAAATGCGTCCAGTGCTACTTGGCATATGTCCTACAGTCAACACTGCTCTGATACCACCTCTGTCACACCTGGTTTTCTAAAGAACAAAACCAGGCTAATCATATGTGTGCCCAGGAAGTCCACACATATGTCAAAATGAAAAAGTATCAGAAACAATGTTATTATATAACGTATTACATAGCTATATTAACACTTACATCAGAGTATCGCGGAACGGTGACTAAACTTCAGGCTCCATTCTTCTCAGGGACGGCTGACTGGTGGCTCTATATGCCAAGCACTTCTGAAAGATTCTAAAAACTCCACTACACCTTCCTCCTTCTTCTAAGTAGCACCTTACGACACACTGGAGTGTGGTGGAAATAGCAAGAGTGAGTCCATGTCGAACTCAACAAATATAACACAGGGGTCATGAGGCTCAAAAGGTTTGACACGGGTTTACTGCAATAGCTTTTAGTGAGTCATCTTTTAGCAATTGAGTAGCAACAAGTTTACCATAATCCCAAATAACCTCATGATCATGTAAACGAGAATAATGTATAGCAAGAAACAATAATCATTAGTGAACATCAATATCATCAGTGTTATCATTATCATCAGTGTTCATCATTTATTATGTAAGGGTCCAAGGCCACTCGTGACCGTGAGCACGGCTGTTATAACAGTTTTACACTCTACAGAGGTTGTACACTTTCACTGTGAGTCGTGATTTACCCTTTCGCCCGAGGTGATCAGCCTCTTGACCCACTACCAAGGAAGGTCGACAGGGTTCACTACGAAGCCTTTCAAAGGTTCGTCTAACAAGTTAGGGCCGCTAAGGATTCTCAATTGGAAAGCATAATCCTCCCTCCAAGGGGCGACTTACAAAAGACTGCACCCACCTTGGCAGGCCAAGACCATACTAGACATGACCCCTCTTGCGCCTTTCGGTAACCACTAACAAGCTAGAAAAGGTCCTCATACTTGACTAAAGCCAGAGCCATATAGCCCTCATAGTTGTAATGTAAGTCCCGGATGTTCGCTTACAGATAAGTCCTTAAGGAGAGAAACTAGAGCACCATAAAAATAGTCCAATGCTCTAGCCCTCTTGAGCCTTGTTTCTATAAAGCATCTTTTAAACGTTTATTGCATATACCATTAGTCAAGTTACAGATCATGGTTATTTATCTTGAGCACTAGCATAAATACTACCCAATGCAATGTTCCACCGGTGTCAAGGTACAAGATGTAAAAGCTAGGATATCCTTAGGGATAACAAGGTAGACACATGCACATGAATTAAGTATATTAAGGGTGAATAGGAAACAAGGATGATCCCATGCTATACTTGCCTTTCTTCCAAAGTTAGCTACTGAGAAATCTTCAGCCTCTGTCTCTGATCTTCAGCTTCTGTTATACTTGTCGATCCTTAGCTTCCCGTCTTCATTGCTAATAAACCACGTTTCCTCTAGTAGCAGCAACCAAGCAACACAAATGGACAACCAATCAAACAATTAAGAACAACATACCAAACAAACGAGACACTTTAAAAGAGAATATACTAAACAATACGGTACGTTGCTACGATCACCAGAGCGCAAGAACGACTAAGAACGGAGCTACTGTTACCAAGGACACATCTATCGAGGTTTATAACATAACTAAAAGAGCAAACTTTACGGTTAATTTATTTTATTTAATGAAAAGAGGTAATGGATATTTTTAAAGTGGAATTGACTAAATTATATTGAGTTATACAAGTCAAAGTCAAATCTTAGTGATATATTATTTACACATGATTATATATTATTTAAGGCATTTAAGCATTTATAGTTTAGATAAACATAACTTAGATGTGAGCAACTAATTTGAATCAGTACATATTTCAGGGTTGTAACACCCGAAAAATTGCTTATTTAGAAATAGAGCTAAAATGATTTAATTATGTATTTTTGTGCTCATGAAAACATAGGAAATTAAAAATTTTTGTTGAATTAAAATTTATCTTAGGATGTAGCAACATTGTTGTGCATACATGCTGATGCATTTGTGTTTTTGTATTGTTTGGTTTTGACCGAAGATCAAAATGAATTCAAGTTGTTTTTTTTAAATGCGTTTAGGTTGATTTTCCTTCTCCGATATACATATATTATTTTTATACAATCAAATTCCTTGTTTCTCATCCGTCAATCACCTCTACAAACTTCTTGGGAATTTTTTCGACTTTTTCTGTAGCTTGTTTCCACTTATCTGTGAGCATAATCTAATTTTTAGATGCTCCAAAATTACCTTTTCGTGATCTCCAAATACTTTATTTGGGTTCCTCATGTTCCATAATGTCTCTGGAAAATTTCCCTGAATTTTCGGAGCTTTCGGAGTATTTTTCGCGGCTTAAATAATAATTCTGGACTTTTCTAGAATTATTTTATCCATGAAAATAATTAATTCCGAAAATAATAAATCTCTCATTTTTTTCCAACGCTCAAAGCCCATGTGCAATAATCCTAATAAATCTCAAAGGCCCATACATTTATTTATTAATGGGCTTAAATGATTACTTAGGCCTATTAGCGGAGGTGGATGGTGCAACGTCAATTAGCATCATATCGCTAGTTGACATGGAGGTGGAGAGTTTTCCTCCCTATATATACGTACCTACCCCATAGGTAAAGCACACCAAAAACTACCGTAGAGGAGCCCCTAGTTTGGGAAATCTCTCATGTAGTAAATTATATTTTCTCCTCCTTCTCTTGTCGTCGTCCGACGAAGCCACCAGGTGTTCTACTCCAAGAAGAAGAGGAGGTATTTACTTGAATTCCACCGTATAGATCACATTAAAAACCAGATTTTGATTTATTTTCGAAACTAGGTATTTACAAAACTGCCACTATCTTGTTTAGGCCATATCTTCTACGTTTTAACTCCGATTTGACCCGTTCAAGTTGCGTTAGGTTCATAATTTCATACTCTACATGTTAGTACTATTGTTTAGTAGGTTTTCCACTTTTAAATTTTGAGGTTAGATTTAATCTATTACTTTAATAAAGTAAATCCTAGTGTTGGTGTACTGTTTAAATCATAACTATTCTATTTTAGTTCCGATTTATGTGCAATTCGCGTTTGTGTGATCCTAGTGCGATGTAGATTCGTTTTAAAAACTTTTTATATTATTTTACTACTGTTGGTGTACTGTTCTAATTGTAGCTTTGTTTGCTTTGCATGATTGCTCTTGGATGATTGTTGTGGTTGTGTTAATCGAGAGTAGACGGTGAGCAGTTCGTTGGTGATTAAGAGTACTATTACGAATCGGATCAACAGGATCAGCTAGATCAAGGCAAGTATAGCATGGGATTATCCTTGTTACCTACTCACTTTAATTCACTTAATTCATGCTGCATGTGTCTCCTTGTTAAGGATGCCTTAGTATTGATCTTGTTCCTTGAATCCTATGGTTATAGCATTGGGTAGTGGCTAGTGCTCACATGAACAATGATCTTGTAATTTGACTAATGATATATGCAATAACACTAAAAGATGATTTTTAGCAACAGGGAACAAGAGGGCTAGAGTTTTCTCTAGATTCCTCTCCGTAAGGACTTATCTGTAAGCGAACATCCGGGACTTACAGTACAGCTATGAGGGCTACATGGCTCTGGCTTTAGTCATATAAGAGGACCTTTTCTAGCTTGTTAGTGGTTACCTTTAAGGCGCAAAAGGGGTTGTGTTCCGGGTTGGGTGTAGTGCGGCTCCTGTCCTTATGAGTATAGGCTGCGTGTCATTGTGCCATAAGGAAGGGGGGCTCTACATTTGCAGGCCACAGAAACCTAGCGGCCCTAACTTGTTAGACGAACCTTGGAAAGACTTCATAGTGAAACTTAACTGTCCAATGGGGAGTCATGACCTCGGACTTTTGGGGATCACGACTCACAGTGAAAGTGTACAACCTCTGCAGAGTGTAAAACTGGTATATCAGCCATGCTCACGGACACGAGCGGCCTTGGACCCTTACGGAATAGAGATCACTATTAATTTACTTGTTCTTGCTATTCATTATTCTCTTTACATGATCATGTGTTTATTATGGGAACATCACCTATTTGATGCTACTCAATTGCTTAAAATATGATCAACTAAAAGCTACATGCAGTTGAACCCGTGTCATGCCTCTTGAGCCTCATTAACCCCATGTTATGCTTGTTGAGTTCGACATGGACTCACCCTTGCTATTTCCCCCACATCTCAGGAAGGGTACCAGACTGCTAGGTTCTGGAATTGTTAGGCTTGTGATCAACCAGTCAGTTTGATCCTGGAGTGAAGGTTACACCCGGTGTTCGGAGTTGTCTTGCTGCTGTGTTGCTCTCTAAGGTTATATCTTATACTATTGCGTTATGTTTATTAAGTATTTGTCTCTTGATATTACACCTATCTGCAGCTATATGTGAGATTTGACCTCTTTATTTCACATATAGTGTATATCTGGTTTTGTCCTTAAAACTGGGTGTGATAGAGTGATATCAGAGCAATGCTGACTGTAGGACGCAAGCCTAGTTAGAATTGGACGTTTAGCATGTTTCCCTCCTTGCCTAGTTCTTGCTTTCTCTTCAACCTTGTTATTTTCTAAAATTAATAGTCCATTTGGCCTTTGCTCTGTTGCAAAATTTTGTCTCCATTCTAACTCTTCTTTCTCTATCTAAGTGGATGGTTCGCAACGAGAAAATCACTAGCGTCAGGTTTAAAAGGCCATGCCTCACTCAAGGGATGATGGGACCACGGGAAGCTCTGCTTGCTATATCGGAGTCTCGACACACGGGTTGGCGAAAGGAGTATCACACTACGACCTTTAGCGGCGAATCCTTCTTCCACCCTCGACTTATGCGTATATTGCATAACTACTACTTTGATCAACAACCCAAGGTGGAATACAAGTGTACTAGGTGGATTCATCCCAAGTATGAGAGTCATTGGAACACAGAAGTACACATCACAAGATGGAATCAGTTTACTGGTTCACGTGCGGTGGAATCCATTCACTCCTCTCCTGCTGATCGCTTTGATATGCACGCAAGTATATCTGATGCTGCCCATCAAGCTCTTTTGGCATATCATGGAAAACACTGTAAAGAGATGAAGGATGACAAGCAAAAATATCTTCCTCGTCGCCCACCAAGGAGTTTGCAATCTGTGATGGCTGACCCTTCTTCAGAGCCAAGTGAACAACTAAGGGAGATGGCCTGGACTATTCAAGTATTACATCAAAAGTTGGAAGACAATCAACTGGAGTTGGCAGAAGTAAGGCAATACTATGAGGAGACCCTTGATGAGATTGATGATTGGAGAAGTCGTGCTGGACTACCTAAGATCAATGAAGTGGAAGACGTATCCCGTTCATCTCCACGTAAGAGATGCTACCCCGGATGCCACTGCAGTCACACCGTCCTTAAGAAATAGGAGTTGTGTTCCCTTGTGTAATAAAACGTTAGTGACGAAAGATGAGTCTTATCGAGTTTTATGGTGTTGTGTGAACTCTTGTGTGACAAGTTGAGTTGTTATTATGCTTAAGTGTGAGTTGGTTTTTCTTTGTAATGAGTGCTGGAGCTTTGTGGGCTTGTCTACAAAAGTTCCTAGTTAAAAATACTAAGTTTAAGTGTGATAAATAAATAATTTAGTTGGGTTAACCTTTTCTCTCTGTTCTGTCCTTTCTGGAGCGGTCTGCATTTCCTTTTATGCTCGAAATTAACTGTTCAGTGAAAAATTCTGAAAATTTTATGAGAATAACTAGACCCACGTACCTTTCCAATGCCTCTGGAATCACCTTTTTATCTGATCTGGTTCGAGAGATATAACTGTTACAACTTGAAGTTACTGCACAATCTGGAAATCTGGAACAGTTTCTATGGCATACTGTTTTTCGACCAAGTTGACTGCAGAATCTGGAGGAGTGTTCTATAATAAAGTTGTAGGGAATTGTATAAGCTTTCCAACGGTATAAATTACAACTTCATTGGATTTACAGAATGAGAGTTAGCTGTTTTACTGCACTGCTGATTTTCTGCTCGCGAGAAATTTCAGATTTCTTGTTCTTACCCATACACAAGAGTATCATTGGGATGATAGAATGCCTTGAAGCTAGTTAGCTCATCTATAATGAGGTGCAAGATACCCTTTTGGTGCCCCTTAGTTTAATTTTCTTAAGGGGGGTAGCCAAAATAAAGAAGGTTTAGTGTGTTCTAGTGCCTCACTTGGAAGTATTGGTTAATCCTCATGATTGAGATGTCACTCTCAAACACAAGTGTCCTCTGCTCGAGGTTGATAATTTGGATCATCTATGAAGAGCTTGGGTAATTATTAGGATTGGTCTTCACTTTGAGTTGTCGTCAGTTGGGAGTTCAACCTTCAACATACCTAAGGTAAATTGGCATGGACAACGTAGGAGGTGACATTGGAAATCTATAGTTGGTTCTACAGAGATTTAGGAAACCTCACTGCTATACCAAGCATGGCTAGTAAGTTTTGGATAGGTTATCTCTAACGGTGGAATTATGAAGAAGAACACAAGAATTGATGCGTTGAGTTAGAACCCCCAAGGATGCATGTGTGACTTAGAGTTACTTTGGGATAGTGTGGGTTTATTAGAGGATCATTGGAGGTATTACAATGATGGACAAACATCTCGTCAAGACTTGGGATGTGCTCTATGCAAGAAAAGAGGTAGCTTATGCATTAAGTCAACTAAGTGAGTTGGACCACCTGACACATGATATGGAGATATCCACTGTGGAACATGATATGCTCTCTTCTTGGACATAAGAGAGATATCTACATGGAATGTTAGAGTATAGAAGGTATTTACACTAAGTTGGGGTTGAGTTGGTGATGTTATCATTGGATTTGAGTTGATTAAGACATGGAAAGTGCTATCATTTGGAGAAGCAAAAGTCTTGCTGATGCCCTTAGCAAGGGAGAGTGTGCTAAGAAGATTTGGACGACACCAGAGACTAAGCATTGTTCTTAAGTGTTTAACAACTTAACCTGGACATGAATGGACATATGTTTTCAAGATTGGTGGTAGAACCTACTTCGAACAAAGAAAGTAAGGAGGCTTCATTGAAAGATGATTGTACGAAGTAGGAGGTTGGATAGTATGGGTTAGAAAGGGATATAGTCGAACATGATGCAAGTTATTGCGTTGCAGTTTGGATCTGTGGGGACAAGAGTCTATCATACAAAGTGATCACAAGGCTATCTTTGTGAGAAGTGTAAAGAATGCTAAGTTTGTGTGATCTGATAGTGTCAGGCTAATTTTGAGGAACTGAAGAAGAGATTAACTACAGCCCCGGTGTTGGTTTTGCCAGATTTGAGTAAGAACTTCTCTATCTATTGGGATGCATCTCGTTTGGGTCTTGGTTGTGTGCTTATGCAAGAAGGCAAAGTAGTGGCCTATGCATCTCGATAGTTGAGGAAGCATGAGTTAAATTACCCTACTCATGACTTAGAGTTAGCAGCAGTGGTGCATGCTTTGAAAATATGGAGGCATTATTTGATTGGGCATAAGAGTGATATTTACACTGATCATAAGAGCTTGAAGTATATTTTCACCCAGTCAGATCTAAACTTGAGACAACGTCGATGGGTAGAGTTGATTAAGGATTATGATTTGGAGGTACATTACCATCTAGGCAAGGCTAATGTTGTTGCTGATGCTCTTAGTAGAAAGAGCTATGCTAATGAGGTACAAGTAATGCCTATGTCAAATGAGTTGTGTGCTGAGATTGAGCATTTAAACTTGGGTATTGCCATTAATGCAGTGGAATTGGTGATAGAGCCTGTATTGGAGCAACAGATACGCAAGGGTCAGTTGATAGATGACAAAATGGAGGAGATAGTGGAGAATATATCGAAAGGTAAGGCACCTGGATTCCGTTTGGATGATAAAGGAACTCTATGGTTTGGGAAACGATTATGTGTGCCTGAGGACAAAGTTATAAGAGAAGCAATTCTACGTGAAGCTCATGAGTCCGCTTACTCTAGTACTAAGATGTATATGGATTTGAGAGAGATATTAGTGGCATGGTTTGAAAAGAGATGTTGCAGAGTATGTTGCACTATGTGATACGTGTCAGAGGGTTAAAGCTGAACATCAGAGACCTGCAGGATTGTTGCAACCGATGCAAATACCTGAGTGGAAGTGGGAAGAAGTTGGCATGGACTTTATAGTGGGGTTACCACGCACTCAGAGAGGTTTTGATTCAATATGGGTTATAGTGGATCGTTTGACTAAAGTTGCTCATTTTATACCAGTCAAAACAACATATTCCAGTGCAAAGTTGGCTGAACTGTATTTGGAAAGAATAGTAAGTTTGCACAGAGTTCCAAAGAAGATCGTGTCAGATCGAGGTACTCAGTTTACATCATATTACTGGCAGAAAGTACAAGAGTCATTAGGGACTAAGCTGAATTTTAGCACAGCGTATCATCCTCAGACGGATGGGCAAACCGAAAGGATTAATCAGATATTGGAAGATATGTTGAGAGCATGTGCTTTGCAGTATGGTACTAGTTGGGTTAAGAGTTTGCCATATGCAGAGTTTTCCTACAATAATAGTTATCAGAAAAGTTTACATATGGCACCTTTTGAAGCTTTGTATGGTAGGAAGTGTAGAACTCCGTTGTTCTGGAATCAGACAGGAGAAAGTCAAGTGTTCGGTCCCGATGTGCTTAGGAATGCTGAGAAACAAGTAAGAATGATCAGAAACAATTTGAAAGTAGCTCAGTCACGACAGAAAAGTTATACCGATACTCGACGGAGAGAAATGACTTTTGAAGTAGGAGATTATGTCTATCTAAAAGTGTCACATATGAGAGGTATGAAAAGGTTCAACCGGAAACGAAAGTTAGCACCGAGGTATTGTCACACCCGGTTTTCTAAAGAACAAAACCAGGCTAATCATATGTGTACCCAGGAAGTCCACACATGCCAAAATGAAATAGTATCAGAAACAATGTTATTATATAACGTATACATAGCTATATTAACACTTACATCAGAGTATCGCGGAAGGGTGACTAAACTTCAGGCTCCATTCTTCTCAGGGACGGCTGACTGGGGGCTCCGTATGCCAAGCACTTCGAAAAGACTTCTGAAAACTCCACTACACCTTCATACTTCTAAATAGCACCTTACTACACACTGGAGTGTGGTGGAAATAGCAAGAGTGAGTCCATGTCGAACTCAACAAATATAACATGGGGTTCATGAGGCTCAAAAAGGATAGACACTGGTTTGACTACACTTAGCTTTTAATTATCAAAGTTTTATCATATGAGTAGAATCAGGTTTGCATTAATCCCACAATAAACATATGATCAATGTAAATATGAATAACGAATAGCAAAAACACATTTGTAGTCATTAGTGATCATCTATTCCGTAAGGGTCCAAGGCCACTCGTGACCGTGAGCACGGCTGTTATAACAGTTTTACACTCTGCAGAGGTTGTACACTTTCACTGTGAGTCGTGATTTACCCTTTCGCCCGAGGTGATCAGCCTCTTGACCCACTACCAAGGAAGGTCGGCAGGGTTCACTATGAAGTCTTTCAAAGGTTCGTCTAACAAGTTAGGGCCATTAGATTCACTCGGCAAACAGATGTAGAGCCCCCCTTCCAAATGGCACAATAACGCGCAGCCTATACACATGAGGACAAAGGCCGCACTATACCCGATTCGTCAAGCCATTCTTACGCCATGAAGGTTACCACTAACAATCTAGAAAAGGTCCTCATACTTGACTAAAGCCAGAGCCATATAGCCCTCACAGTTGTACTGTAAGTCCCGGATGTTCGTTTACAGATGAGTCCTTACGGAGAGAAACTAGAGCACCAAAAATAACCCCATGCTCTAGCCCTCTTTAAACAGTAATCAAAAAGTCATCTTTTAGTGTTGTTGCATAATCCATTAATCATATTACAAGATCATAGTTTATGTTCAGCGCTAGCAAAAGCTACCCAATGCAAAGTCTCATAGGTGACAAGGAAACAAGATATCAATAACTAAGTTATAATCTCTATGGTTGTCAAGGAGGACACATGCATATGTATGATAATTTCAGTGAATAGGACAACAAGAATGGTCCCATGTTATACTTGCCTTTATGCTTACTTCCACTCAAGGTAATTGCTCATAGAAATTCTTCGGTCTTCTCTTTTGTAGCTTTCGGCCTCCAATGCTAATGAAACCATGCTTCATCTACTCGTAGCAACCAGGCAACACAAACAGACAAACAATACACACATCTAAGAACATGCATCAAACAAAAGAAATGCTTTAAAAGAGAGCGCACTAAAGGACACGGTACATTGCTACAGTCACGAAAACGCAAGAACGACGGATAACGGAGCTACCATTAAAGAGGACACGCGACTATCGAGACGATTGCAACATAACTGTGAAGACCGAATATAAACTTGATTCATTTTAGTTATCAAAATAAAGCGTTATATATTTTAGGGAAATACACTAAAGTGGAACTAACCAAATTATGTTGAATTATAAAAGCTAACGTTATACCTTAGCCATATTCTATTTATAAATATATCATAGTATTTAAGTCATTTAAACATTTATACTTTAGAAAGGTAGAACATGTGACAAGCTGAGTGTAAGCATTTACGATTCATGTTTAAACTAAGAAGTCATAATTGAAAAAGTCGTTTAAGTTGATATCGATCATATTATCATCTATTTATAAGATACCGGAGTTATAACCCTAAGTTGTTTTTAATAAATAAATAAATAATCATTAGATAAACATTAATCAAATTATTTATAGATTTCATATTTAACTAAACAGATTATAATTAACAAAGAAATATTCAAGTTGTTATTTATCAAGTTATCATTTTATTATTTATAAAAGACCGGAGATAAAACCACGAATCACTTTTAACTAGATGCTCAGTTGCATAAACATTAATCAATTTAATACTTAAACTTATGATTTTCACAGTTGCGAGACATGCTAAACATCACTGCAACACGTAGTCTTAATCAGCGCAACCGCAAAGTAACAAGAACAAGTTACTATGTTAGGTTGGCTTTAATTAGAAATGCATTAAATAAATACTAACCAAATTGCATCTAAACTGACTTTATATGATCATGTTTAAACTAGGCAAATTATAACCAATAAATACATATTTAAGTTGACTAATATTTATAAAAAGATTAGAAACAAGTTTGCCTAATCATTAATCAAATTAATATTTTACAAATAACATCACATTTATACATAAAATCAAGTTGAAGCTAACCATATTTTATCATATAAATATTATCACGCAATTTATTAAGCAAGTTAAACTTCAACTTTGCAAAATAAATAAGTATGCGAGAACAAGCTATATATGATGCGTGTTTGAGCTAAGAAAATTAATAATTGAAAATCATATTTATATTAGCAATTAATAATCATATTAATATTTGTACATAAAACAAAGCAGTAGAAAACCTATATTTATTTTAATTATAAAGCTAGTTGCATTGACATTAATCAATTTAACATTCATGTTGAAATTCAAAAGCATAGAGCATGGTAAACGTTGTTGCAGACACGTAGCTTACGTCGGCATGGTCGCGACGCAACAAGAATGGAGTTACAAGTCTAGGTTACTTTTAATTAGAAAGCTACTAAATAAATATATTAATCAAATTACATTTAAATTAATAAATAAATTCAGAATTGGGTGACATGATGAACACTAATGCTGTTGCGTAGAGTGCGACATTACGAAACTAACACAACAAGAACGACTCGAATCGGAGATCAAACGATTAAACGGCAGAGATTATACTAACTAGTGGTAAACTTGTAATTACTTCATCGTCTACCTTGGGCACATGTGCAGAACGTGGAGGCGTGGCTGACTGCTGCTACTGCTCACACGTGATAGAAGGAAGCAGGGCACTGGAAGGGAGTCCGGCAGGGGCCTGGGGATGGCCGGGTTGAGCAGCCAACGACGCGGAGGCGCCCGCGGCCAGGCGCTGGGCCTGCAGGGAGGCCACACCGGAACACGCGTGGTGACTGAACGGCAACCACGGGCGACGCGGCAGCCATGCTTGTCCGCTGCGCGGGGCTGGGGCTGGGTGACGCCGGCGACGACGGCGACAGCGACGGCAACAGCGACGGCGACAGCGACGGCAACAGCGACGGCGAGAGAAGGATGAGAAAAATATGATTTACTACACGAGAGATTTCCCAAACTAGGGGCTCCTCCACGGTAGTTTTTGGTGTGCTTTGCCCATGGGGTAGGTACGTATATAAAGGGAGGAAAACTCTCCACCTCCATGTCAACTAGCGATATGGTGCTAATTGACGTTGCACCCTCCATCTTTACTAATAGGCCTAATTAATTATTAAAGCCCATTAGTAAATAAATGAATGGACATTTAGGATTATTGCACACAGGCTTTGGTGGAAAATGAGGTATTTATTATTTTCGGAATTAATTAATTTCATGGATAAAATAATTCCAGAAAAGTCCAGAATTATTATTTAAGCCATGAAAAATACTCCGAAAGCTCCGAAAATTCATGGAAATTTTCCAAAGACATTATGGAACATGAGGAATCCAAATAAAATATTTGGAGCTTATGGAAAGATATTTTGGAGCATCTAAAAATAAGATTATGCTCACAGAAAAGCGTGAACTAGCTCTAGAAAAAGGCAGAACAATTCTCGAAGAGTTCACTGAGATTGGTTAACACATGAGGAACTGAAAGGAATAATTTACGTTATAAAGAAAAGATTTTAGAAAACTCCTAATGAGAACTTAAGATGAGAAACAAGGAATATTGATTGCAGAAAAAGATAAAGACGTGCTGGAGAAGAAAGATATTATTTTTTTTATAACTAATTGATGCTATCATAAACTAAACTTAGGAAACTTTATCCGAATATTAAAACATTTATTTTAATTAGTGTTTTCTATGCACAACCCAAAATCAAAAATTTTGGGCTGTGACAATTCTACCCCACTTAACATGAATCTCGTCCCGAGATTCGGAGAGACTAGGAAGAAAGATAAAGCTGATTATCAAGGTTGTTCTAAGACCTTTGTCGAGATATAATATAGAGATTAAGGATTAACAAAGTTGGATAAAGAAATTGAAGATAGCTCTTTAAGATTGTTTCGAGATTAATGAGGTGTAAGAACGACCATCGAAGATCGATAAAAAGGTGATAAGAAAGATAAAGATTGATGGCGAGAAAGTGAGATTGGTTAAGGGGCAAGGACTAGCAAAAGATGATATTATGGTAGTGATTGGTGTTTGGATCTTCTTGTCTCATGACTTGAGATTGATGATGGTGGCGGACGCTACCCCACTTAACAAAGATCTTGTTCCACCTGGCAATGTCATTGAAAGCAACACTTTCTTTAAGGCTTACTACTATTGATGAGTCCTTCATGTGTTGATCCTCCATTGGGTTAAGATAAAGGAGAAAGCATAGAAACCAAGAGTAAGCAAGGATGATACAGGGAAAAGACAACAAGAATTAGGATTGATCGAAAATTAAGTAGAATAGAAGATGACACTACCCCACTTAACATAGATCGAGCTACTTCTCAAGACAAAACCTTCCGGGCCACCTTCAAAGCATGAGAACAAGGACAACACACAAACAACACATCAAGCAAAACAAGCACACAACACAATCATCGACACTACACGTGCTTCATCAACAATGGTTGTCATCCTAATGGCACATTGGAGATGATGAAAGGCCATCGAATCTTTGAACTAGGTGAGATCAGAAAACTTTTAGTAAAAACAACATAAAACAAAAACCAAGGGAGGAAGAAATAATAGCTCAAAGGAAGCTATCAAGGAGAGGATACAACAGGACAAGGAAGTGGAAATAGTCAAAATTAATGAGTCAAGGGAGGACAAAATAGTTTTATAGTAAAAATGAGTTTTAGAGTACGTCCGGTGCTACTTGGCATACGTCCTACAGTCAACACCGCTCTGATACCACTCTGTCACACCCGGTTTTCTAAAGAACAAAACCAGGCTAATCATATGTGTACCCAGGAAGTCCACACATATGCCAAAATGAAATAGTATCAGAAACAATGTTATTATATAACGTATACATAGCTATATTAACACTTACATCAGAGTATCGCGGAAGGGTGACTAAACTTCAGGCTCCATTCTTCTCAGGGACGGCTGACTGGGGGCTCCGTATGCCAAGCACTTCGAAAAGACTTCTGAAAACTCCACTACACCTTCATACTTCTTCTAAATAGCACCTTACTACACACTGGAGTGTGGTGGAAATAGCAAGAGTGAGTCCATGTCGAACTCAACAAATATAACATGGGGTTCATGAGGCTCAAAAAGGATAGACACTGGTTTGACTACACTTAGCTTTTAATTATCATAGTTTTATCATATGAGTAGAATCAGGTTTGCATTAATCCCACAATAAACATATGATCAATGTAAATATGAATAACGAATAGCAAAAACACATTTGTAGTCATTAGTGATCATCTATTCCGTAAGGGTCCAAGGCCACTCGTGACCGTGAGCACGGCTGTTATAACAGTTTTACACTCTGCAGAGGTTGTACACTTTCACTATGAGTCGTGATTTACCCTTTCGCCCGAGGTGATCAGCCTCTTGACCCACTACCAAGGAAGGTCGGCAGGGTTCACTATGAAGTCTTTCAAAGGTTCGTCTAACAAGTTAGGGCCATTAGATTCACTCGGCAAACAGATGTAGAGCCCCCCTTCCAAATGGCACAATAACGCGCAGCCTATACACATGAGGACAGAGGCCGCACTATACCCGATTCGTCAAGCCATTCTTACGCCATGAAGGTTACCACTAACAAGCTAGAAAAGGTCCTCATACTTGACTAAAGCCAGAGCCATATAGCCCTCACAGTTGTACTGTAAGTCCCGGATGTTCGCTTACAGATGAGTCCTTACGGAGAGAAACTAGAGCACCAAAAATAACCCCATGCTCTAGCCCTCTTTAAACAGTAATCAAAAAGTCATCTTTTAGTGTTGTTGCATAATCCATTAATCATATTACAAGATCATAGTTTATGTTCAGCGCTAGCAAAAGCTACCCAATGCAAAGTCTCATAGGTGACAAGGAAACAAGATATCAATAACTAAGTTATAATCTCTATGGTTGTCAAGGAGGACACATGCATATGTATGATAATTTCAGTGAATAGGACAACAAGAATGGTCCCATGTTATACTTGCCTTTATGCTTACTTCCACTCAAGGTAATTGCTCATAGAAATTCTTCGGTCTTCTCTTTTGTAGCTTTCGGCCTCCAATGCTAATGAAACCATGCTTCATCTACTCGTAGCAACCAGGCAACACAAACAGACAAACAATACACACATCTAAGAACATGCATCAAACAAAAGAAATGCTTTAAAAGAGAGCGCACTAAAGGACACGGTACATTGCTACAGTCACGAAAACGCAAGAACGACGGATAACGGAGCTACCATTAAAGAGGACACGCGACTATCGAGACGATTGCAACATAACTGTGAAGACCGAATATAAACTTGATTCATTTTAGTTATCAAAATAAAGCGTTATATATTTTAGGGAAATACACTAAAGTGGAACTAACCAAATTATGTTGAATTATAAAAGCTAACGTTATACCTTAGCCATATTCTATTTATAAATATATCATAGTATTTAAGTCATTTAAACATTTATACTTTAGAAAGGTAGAACATGTGACAAGCTGAGTGTAAGCATTTACGATTCATGTTTAAACTAAGAAGTCATAATTGAAAAAGTCGTTTAAGTTGATATCGATCATATTATCATCTATTTATAAGATACCGGAGTTATAACCCTAAGTTGTTTTTAATAAATAAATAAATAATCATTAGATAAACATTAATCAAATTATTTATAGATTTCATATTTAACTAAACAGATTATAATTAACAAAGAAATATTCAAGTTGTTATTTATCAAGTTATCATTTTATTATTTATAAAAGACCGGAGATAAAACCACGAATCACTTTTAACTAGATGCTCAGTTGCATAAACATTAATCAATTTAATACTTAAACTTATGATTTTCACAGTTGCGAGACATGCTAAACATCACTGCAACACGTAGTCTTAATCAGCGCAACCGCAAAGTAACAAGAACAAGTTACTATGTTAGGTTGGCTTTAATTAGAAATGCATTAAATAAATACTAACCAAATTGCATCTAAACTGACTTTATATGATCATGTTTAAACTAGGCAAATTATAACCAATAAATACATATTTAAGTTGACTAATATTTATAAAAAGATTAGAAACAAGTTTGCCTAATCATTAATCAAATTAATATTTTACAAATAACATCACATTTATACATAAAATCAAGTTGAAGCTAACCATATTTTATCATATAAATATTATCACGCAATTTATTAAGCAAGTTAAACTTCAACTTTGCAAAATAAATAAGTATGCGAGAACAAGCTATATATGATGCGTGTTTGAGCTAAGAAAATTAATAATTGAAAATCATATTTATATTAGCAATTAATAATCATATTAATATTTGTACATAAAACAAAGCAGTAGAAAACCTATATTTATTTTAATTATAAAGCTAGTTGCATTGACATTAATCAATTTAACATTCATGTTGAAATTCAAAAGCATAGAGCATGGTAAACGTTGTTGCAGACACGTAGCTTACGTCGGCATGGTCGCGACGCAACAAGAATGGAGTTACAAGTCTAGGTTACTTTTAATTAGAAAGCTACTAAATAAATATATTAATCAAATTACATTTAAATTAATAAATAAATTCAGAATTGGGTGACATGATGAACACTAATGCTGTTGCGTAGAGTGCGACATTACGAAACTAACACAACAAGAACGACTCGAATCGGAGATCAAACGATTAAACGGCAGAGATTATACTAACTAGTGGTAAACTTGTAATTACTTCATCGTCTACCTTGGGCACATGTGCAGAACGTGGAGGCGTGGCTGACTGCTGCTACTACTCACACGTGACAGAAGGAAGCAGGGCACTGGAAGGGAGTCCGGCAGGGGCCTGGGGATGGCCGGGTTGAGTAGCCAACGACGCGGAGGCGCCCGCGGCCAGGCGCTGGGCCTGCAGGGAGGCCACACCGGAACACGCGTGGTGACTGAACGGCAACCACGGGCGACGCGGCAGCCATGCTTGTCCGCTGCGCGGGGCTGGGGCTGGGTGACGCCGGCGACGACGGTGACAGCGACGGCAACAGCGACAGCGACAGCGACGGCAACAGCGACGGCGAGAGAAGGATGAGAAAAATATGATTTACTACACGAGAGATTTCCCAAACTAGGGGCTCCTCCACGGTAGTTTTTGGTGTGCTTTGCCCATGGGGTAGGTACGTATATAAAGGGAGGAAAACTCTCCACCTCCATGTCAACTAGCGATATGGTGCTAATTGACGTTGCACCCTCCATCTTTACTAATAGGCCTAATTAATTATTAAAGCCCATTAGTAAATAAATGAATGGACATTTAGGATTATTGCACACAGGCTTTGGTGGAAAATGAGGTATTTATTATTTTCGGAATTAATTAATTTCATGGATAAAATAATTCCAGAAAAGTCCAGAATTATTATTTAAGCCATGAAAAATACTCCGAAAGCTCCGAAAATTCATGGAAATTTTCCAGAGACATTATGGAACATGAGGAATCCAAATAAAATATTTGGAGCTTATGGAAAGATATTTTGGAGCATCTAAAAATTAGATTATGCTCACAGAAAAGCGTGAACTAGCTCTAGAAAAAGGCAGAACAATTCCCGAAGAGTTCACTGAGATTGGTTAACACATGAGGAACTGAAAGGAATAATTTACGTTATAAAGAAAAGATTTTAGAAAACTCCCAATGAGAACTTAAGATGAGAAACAAGGAATATTGATTGCAGAAAAAGATAAAGACGTGCTGGAGAAGAAAGATATTATTTTTTTTTATAACTAATTGATGCTATCATAAACTAAACTTAGGAAACTTTATCCGAATATTAAAACATTTATTTTAATTAGTGTTTTCTATGCACAACCCAAAATCAAAAATTTTGGGGTGTGACAGGTATGTCGGTCCTTTTAAGATCTTAGAGAGACGTGGTGAAGTGGCATATCAATTGGAATTGCCTGGGAGCTTACCGGGTGTGCATGATGTGTTCCATGTGTCTCAGTTAAAGAAATGTTTGCGTGTACTGGAAGAACAAATACCATTGGAAGAACTCACTGTTAAGGAAAATCTCACTTATCAGGAGTATCGAGTAAAAATCTTGGAGATAGCAGAACGAGTTACTAGGAGCCGAGTTATAAAGATGTGTAAAGTTCAGTGGAGCCGATATTCGGAAGCAGAGGCTACATGGGAAAGAGAGGAAGATTTAAGAAAAGCATACCCATAGTTGTTTGAGTAAGCATCGTCCGAATCTTGGGACGAGATTCATTTTAAGGGAGGTAGAATTGTAACGCCCGAAAAATTGCTTATTTAGAAATAGAGCTAAAATGATTTAATTATGTATTTTTGTGCTCATGAAAACATAGGAAATTAAAAATTTTTGTTGAATTAAAATTTATCTTAGGATGTAGCAACATTGTTGTGCATACATGCTGATGCATTTGTGTTTTTGTATTGTTTGGTTTTGACCAAAGATCAAAATGAATTCAAGTTGTTTTTTTTAAAATGCGTTTAGGTCGATTTTCCTTCTCCGATATACATATATTATTTTTATACAATCAAATTCCTTGTTTCTCATCCGTCAATCACCTCCACAAACTTCTCGGGAATTTTTTCGACTTTTTCTGTAGCTTGTTTCCACTTATCTGTGAGCATAATCTAATTTTTAGATGCTCCAAAATTACCTTTTAGTGATCTCCAAATACTTTATTTGGGTTCCTCATGTTCCATAATGTCTCTAGAAAATTTTCCTGAATTTTCGGAGCTTTCGGAGTATTTTTCGCGGCTTAAATAATAATTCTGGACTTTTCTAGAATTATTTTATCCATGAAAATAATTAATTCCGAAAATAATAAATCTCTCATTTTTTTCCAACGCTCAAAGCCCATGTGCAATAATCCTAATAAATCTCAAAGGCCCATACATTTATTTACTAATGGGCTTAAATGATTACTTAGGCCTATTAGCGGAGGTGGATGGTGCAACGTCAATTAGCACCATATCGCTAGTTGATATGGAGGTGGAGAGTTTTCCTCCCTATATATACGTACCTACCCCATAGGCAAAGCACACCAAAAACTACCGTAGAGGAGCCCCTAGTTTGGAAAATCTCTCATGTAGTAAATTATATTTTCTCCTCCTTAACTTGTCGTCGTCCGACGAAGCCACCAGGTGTTCTACTCCAAGAAGAAGAAGAGGTATTTACTTGAATTCCACCGTCTAGATCACATTAAAAACCAGATTTTGATTTATTTTCGAAACTAGGTATTTATGAAACTGCCACTATCTTGTTTAGGCCATATCTTCTACGTTTTAACTCCGATTTGACCCGTTCAAGTTGCGTTAGGTTCATAATTTCATACTCTACATGTTAGTACTATTGTTTAGTAGGTTTTCCACTTTTAAATTTTGAGGTTAGATTTAATCTATTACTTTAATAAAGTAAATCTCGTTTAAATCATAACTATTCTGTTTTAGTTCCGATTTATGTGCAATTCGTGTTTGTGTGATCCTAGTGCGATGTAGATTCGTTTTAAAAACTTTTTATATTATTTTACTACTGTTGGTGTACTGTTCTAATTGTAGCTTTGTTTGCTTTGCATGATTGCTCTTGGATGATTGTTGTGGTTGTGTTAATCGAGAGTAGACGGTGAGCAGTTCGTTGGTGATTAAGAGTACTATTACGAATCGGATCAACAGGATCAGCTAGATCAAGGCAAGTATAGCATGGGATTATCCTTGTTACCTACTCACTTTAATTCACTTAATTCATGTTGCATGTGTCTCCTTGTTAAGGATGCCTTAGTATTGATCTTGTTCCTTGAATCCTATGGTTATAGCATTGGGTAGTGGCTAGTGCTCACATGAACAATGATCTTGTAATTTGACTAATGATATATGCAATAACACTAAAAGATGATTTTTAGCAACAGGGAACAAGAGGGCTAGAGTTTTCTCTAGATTCCTCTTCGTAAGGACTTATCTGTAAGCGAACATCCGGGACTTACAGTACAGCTATGAGGGCTACATGGCTCTGGCTTTAGTCATATAAGAGGACCTTTTCTAGCTTGTTAGTGGTTACCTTTAAGGCGCAAAAGGGGTTGTGTTCCGGGTTGGGTGTAGTGCGGCTCCTGTCCTTATGAGTATAGGCTGCGTGTCATTGTGCCATAAGGAAGGGGGGCTCTCCATTTGCAGGCCATAGAAACCTAGCGGCCCTAACTTGTTAGACGAACCTTGGAAAGACTTCATAGTGAAACTTAACTGTCCAATGGGGAGTCATGACCTCGGACTTTTGGGGATCACGACTCACAGTGAAAGTGTACAACCTCTACAGAGTGTAAAACTGGTATATCAGCCATGCTCACGGACACGAGCGGCCTTGGACCCTTACGGAATAGAGATCACTATTAATTTACTTGTTCTTGCTATTCATTATTCTCTTTACATGATCATGTGTTTATTATGGGAACATCACCTATTTGATGCTACTCAATTGCTTAAAATATGATCAACTAAAAGCTACATGCAGTTGAACCCGTGTCATGCCTCTTGAGCCTCATGAACCCCATGTTATGCTTGTTGAGTTCGACATGGACTCACCCTTGCTATTTCCCCCATATCTCAGGAAGGGTACCAGACTGCTAGGTTCTGGAATTGTTAGGCTTGTGATCAACCAGTCAGTTTGATCCTGGAGTGAAGGTTACTCCTGGTGTTCGGAGTTGTCTTGCTGCTGTGTTGCTCTCTAAGGTTATATCTTATACTATTGTGTTATGTTTATTAAGCATTTGTCTCTTGATATTACACCTATCTGCTTCTATATGTGAGATTTGACCTCTTTATTTCACATATAGTGTATATCTGGTTTTGTCCTTAAAACTGGGTGTGACAAGGGTTGACCTAATCAAATCATAATTTAAAAAGGCATGATATTAATAATATTAGCATTGTTTTCATGAAAGACCGGAGATTAAACCCTAAGTTGTTTTTGTTTGCTCCTAATTATAGACCCAATTGCATATAGATTAATATTTTATTTGAACGTATAAATTAAAACATGCTAAACAATAATACTATCGAGAGTTTTTATATTATAAAGGAAACAACTACGAATTTAATTTATTTTAATTAAGAAAAATAATGTGAATATCAATTCAGATTAATCAAATTATATTTTAATTTTAAAAACAAGTAAGAACTAGTCATATTTTATTTATGAACATGTCATATTATTTAATCAAGTTAAACTTTAACATTGCATAAAAAGACATGTGAGAGCAGCTAAACAAGTTTATCCTATGCAACGGGTTTGAACTAAGCAAATTATAATTTAGGAACATGTTTACACTAGCAATTAATCATATTAATGTTTATGTATAAAATATCAGAGTATAAAACATATATTGATTTTAATTATAAAACTAGTTGCACGTATATTAATTAATATTTAACTACATATAGAAAAACATGTGACATACAAAACATTAATACTACTGCGTAGAGCGTGTCGATATAAATCTAACGCAACTTGAACGAAGCAAAATGGAATTCAAACGAAACAAAACATCAGAGGAAAAAAATAAGAGAAGTAGATACATACTGGGATTGTCTAGCTTCGTCAGGTGCTGAGAAACGAGAGGCTCGGAGGCAGGTCGTCTACAGGAAAGGATGCATGTACTAAAAGTGCTGCGGCTAACTGACACCAAAAGGATTTAATATACACTCGTATTGGAGATCAAGAAAACAGTAAAGATTGATTAATCCATATACTAATTCATGATTGCTAGAGTAGATAATAATATATAGAACATACAAGATAGATGATTAGAAGAGCTTGAATATACAAAGGTGTACCAGGTGGACATGCACGGTGGCCTTGGCAGGCATGCACGTATGCAGGCATGCACGGTGGCCTTGGCCTTTGCTAGTTTTCTTGATCGTTGGAAGATGGAGAAAGGTCGCATACGGCGCTGCTCTAGTCGCCGACAAGATGCAGTTCGGCAAGAACGGTAGCTGCGCGATGGTCAGCTGCAGCGAGTGCAAATTGAAAGATGTTATAAATAGTTTATGAACATCCTGCGTAAGTGAAAACAAACATGTTGGTTGCTGTTCGATCGTCAGAACTACATGCAGATGTGTCAGATCGATGCAGATTGTTCAGCTTCTGTTCCTCCCATCATGCAGCATCATTGCTCCCTCGACCGCCTCCCGCCTCAACTTTTGTTGCGTCACGGCTGCTGCCGCCGCCGCCCGTGACGAGTAGTACGCGTGCACTGCTGCTACTGCAGCCTGCACGGAGGCGAGGCGGTGACGTCGAGCTGCGCGTTACCCCAAGATATATGCGACAGGGATCACGATGATCCGGTAGACGGCGGCAAGAGAAGGAGGAGAAAAATATAATTTACTACACGAGAGATTTCCCAAACTAGGGGCTCCTCCATGGTAGTTTTGGTGTGCTTTGCCCATGGGGTAGATACGTATATATAGGGAGAAAACTCTCCACCTCCATGTCAACTAGCGATATGGTGCTAATTGACGTTGCACCCTCCATCTTTACTAATAGGCCTAATTAATTATTAAAGCCCATTAGTAAATAAATGAATGGACATTTAGGATTATTGCACACAGGCTTTGGTGGAAAATGATATATTTATTATTTTTGGAATTAATTAATTTCGTGGATAAAATAATTCTAGAAAAGTCCAAAATTATTATTTAAGCCGCGAAAAATACTCCGAAAGCTCCGAAAATTCAAGGGAATTTTCTAGAGACATTATGGAACATGAGAAACCCAAATAAAGTATTTGGAGCTCATGATAATATAATTTGGAGCATCTAAAAAAATAGATTATTCTCCTAAAAAAATGGTTCCCGACAAAGCCCGAATAATTCCCGGGAATATTTCAGAGATACCCTGCTGGATGATGAAATGAAATGAGTGATTTCGAGTGGAAGAAAAGGATTTTGGGTAAACTCAGAATGAAAAGATTAGGACCGAGAAAGCACAAATTCGATTGTAGAAAAAGACAGAGACAAGACAGATAACTAATAAAAGACATACTAAACACGCTTTAAAACTTTTCACAATCACAACACATAGTCATACAACAAGCAAACATTACATCAGGCAAGAGACCACTAAATTAATTTGGAAAAGTTTGAAATATCACAATTTTCTATACTTAATTTGCTAAAACTTAAATTAGTCTTGTCAAGTCTTAAACAAATATTTAAACCATTTGTTTTATTTAGTGTTTTCTATTCACAACCCAAAATCAGAAATTTTGGGGTGTGACACCGAGCTTCTTGTAGATGATCCAACAAAGCACTAATCCCAAGCAAACAACACTAGCACATGAGTAGACTTCCAATCATAGAGACAACCACTTCTTCCAAGTGAAGCACTAGGACATACGAAACCTTCATCTTGCAACACTCACAACTTTGCTACCCCTTTAAGAAAAAGAAACTAAGGGACACCAAAGTAACTTGCATCTCCTTTTATACTAGATAACTATAATCATCTCTAATGTAAGATTCCAAGGCAAATCAATGAGATTCAAAGATATCCAATGATATATTCACTTATACAAGATAAGGAAGTAATGCAGAAAATTTCTGGGCGAATTCCAATTTTAGCAGTTCAGTAAATCTGACATATCTCGAGATACAGACATCCGATTAAGGTGATCTTTATATGGTTGGAAAGCTTATGAAATTATCTACAACTTTTATTAATATCACTTTTCCAGGTTCTGTCATTAAATTAATCAAAAATGGAGCTTAGGAAAACTGTTCCTGAATTCCAGACTGTGCAGTAACCTCAACTTAGAATAGGTATATCTCTTAGCTCAAAATAGATAAAAAGGTAAGTCCAGTGGGTTTAGAAAGATACTGAAGTCTAGTTCTTCCCAGTAAAATTTCATAAATTTCTCATGTCCATATCTTGAGATATAACAGAAACATTGCAGACTGCTATAGAAATCAGCATGCAGAGTATTACATAAAACCTACCCCACTTAACATGGATCAAGCTACTCCTCAAGACTTATACCTTCCGAGCCACCTTTGAAACACGAGAACAAGGAAACACACAAGCAACACATCAAGCAAAACAAGCACACATCATATCATCGGTACTACACGTGCTTCTTCAACAATGGTGGTCATCGTACATGGCAGATTATAGATGATGAAGAGGCCATCGAACTTTAGAACAAGATGAGATCAGAAAACTTTTAAAAATAACATAAAATAAAATCTAAGGGAGTAAGAAATATTAGCTCAAAGGAAGCTATCAAGGAGGGGATACAACAAGACAAGGAAGAGGAAATAGTCAAAATCAATGAGTCAAAGGATGATAAAATAGTTTTATAGTAAAATGGGTATTAGAATACGTCCAATGCTACTTGGCATACGTCCTACAGTCAACACTGCTCTGATACCACTCTGTCGCACCCGGTTTTGCAAAGGACAAAACCAGGCTAATCATATGTGTGCCCAGGAAGTCCACACATATGTCAGAATGAAAAAGTATCAGAAACAATGTTATTATATAACGTATACATAGCTATATTAACACTTACATCAGAGTATCACAGAACGGTGACTAAACTTTAGACTCCATTCTTCTCAGGGACGGTTGACTGGGGGCTCCGTATGCCAAACACTTCTGAAAGACTTCTGGAAACTCCACTACCCCTTTATCCTTCTTCTGAGCAGCACCTCACTACACACTGAGGTGTGGGGGAAATAGCAAGAGTGAGTCCATGTCGAACTCAACAAATATAACACAGGGTTCATGAGGCTCAAAAAGGCTAGACACTGTTTGACTGCGTTTAGCTTTTATTCATTATATAATTGGCAATTGAGAAGCATCAAGGTAATCCAAATCCCATTAATGAATCAATGATCAATTGTAATAAGAATAATGAAATAGCATTATCATGGCATAATAATAATAACAGTAATTAAACATGATATAACAATGGTGATCATCTATCTATAAATGTTCCAAGGCCGCCCGTATCCGTGGGCACGGCTAGTATACCGGTTTATTAAACTCTGCGCAGAGGTGTACACTTTCACTGTGAGTCATGACTTTCCAAATGCATTGGTTCGCAACTCCCCAAAACACCGGAAATCATATAAAGCCACTTAAAGGTTCGTCTAACAAGTTAGGGCCATTAGATTCACTCGGCAGGCAGATGTAGAACCCCCCTTTCCAGTGGCACAATAACCACAGCCTATACACACTAAGGACAGGGGCCGCCCTACACCCAACGTGGCAAGCCGTTCTTACGCCATTTAAGGTAACCACTAACAAGCTAGAAAAGGTCCTTTAAGCAACTAAAGCCAAAGCCATATAGCCCTCACAGCTGTACTGTATGTCCCGGATGATCATGTACAGATAAGTCCTAATGGAGAGAAACTAGAGCATCAAAACAACCCACATGCTCTAGCCCCCTTTTCAATAGCAAATAAAATCATCATTAATGGTTGATTGCTTAATTCATTAATCAAAATTACAAGATCATTGTTCATGATTAAGCACTAGCAAAAGCTACCTAAATGCACAACCCATAGGTGACAAGGAATCAGGATATCATCTCTATGGTTGTCAAGGAGGACACATGCATATGTGTGATAATTTCAGTGAATAGGTAACAAGGATAGTCCCATGTTATACTTGCCTTGATCAAAGCTTTCCTGATGATACTGCTGGTCTGGTTCAAAATAATACTTCGGATCGTTAAGAAACTGCTCACCGTCTATACTCGATCGTCAAGCATCAACACACAATCATCCGAGCAATCATACACAAAGCAAACAAAGAGACATAATTAAAACAATACACCAACAGTAGCAAAACAGTATAAAAAGTTTGTAAAACTCTTCTACACATTACTACGATCACATAGACGTAAAAATCACGAAATTCGGATTTAAAACGTGAAAGTTATGAATTTTCTAAGATTTCCTATAGATAAATAATTATTTTAATATAAACTCGAAAATTAAACTTTCCAAACCTACTGTACAACTATACTAACATGTAGAGCTCGCAAATACGAACCTAACTCAACTTGAACGGGTCAAATCGGGGTTAAAACGTGGAAGATATGGCCTAAACAAGATTGTATGTGTATATGTATTTCTATTGTATTTCGGGATTTGTTTTACTAAAGAAAAACGGCCACAAATCATACCCATGACATCATTTGATGTCATCAAGCTAGCTAGCAAAATGAAGACAACAGCATGCACGTCACTATTTTGCTTGATTCAGATTAATTTAACAAATCCACGTAAAAAGTTATTTAGACTAGATAAATCAAAACATAATTTAATTAAATAAAACCAAATCGGAACTACTTATATTTTATTTATAACAATACCATATAATTTTATCAAGTTTAACCTTATCTTTGCAAAAGGAAAAGTACATTATGTGAAAGCAACTGAACAAGTTATATATGTCGTGTGTCTGTAACATGCTTTGAGTAAAATATATGATTTTAAAAACGTGTTAATATTTCCATTAACATTGCTAGCAATCGTTATGGTCCAAAGTTCCTTTTAATTGAAAAACTAGGTTCCATTATCATTAATCAATTTAATATTGAACTATATATATAGAAAACATGTGACAACTAAACGAAAGCACTTATGTTTCAAGGTTGAACTAAGCATCTTATAATTCAAAAGACATTTAGTTTAATATTAATTAGATTAACATTAATTTAGGACAGACTAAAGTATAAACCCATGTTTCGTTTAATTAAAAACTCAATTACACAAGCATAAATCAAATTAATATCTAACTTATAAATTTCAAAGATGTAAGACATGTTAACCGTTGTTGCTAACGCATAACTTCGATCGGCACTATTGCAAAAACAACAGGAACGGATTTAAGCCGGGATTTCTTTTAATTAGAAAACTATTAAATAAATATATTAATCTAATTACTATTTAAATTAATAATTTCATAATCAAGTGACATGATAAACATCGATACTAGCTAAATTATAATCATAAACACACATGTTAACATGAATTAAATTAATATTTATTTATGAAACCGTGGGTATATAGTCTAAATTGCTTTTAATCATAAAGCTAGTACAAACATATTAATAAATATAATATTTAGCGATATATAGAAAAACATGTGACATAAAAACTTTGGTAATATCGCGTAGAGCTCGACGTGACGAAACTAACGCGACCGGAATGAAGCAAAACGGAATTATAACGAATAACCTATTGCTATTCCGTTCAATGGCAAAATCGTAAATAAGATCATCTTGTACCTTGGCTTTCATCCTCTTCACGTACGCGGCCAAGGGAGCCATGGGGCTGCTGCTGCTCACCGTGGGGAGCCAAGGACGACCAGCTGGGCTGGCCAGCGGCGGCACGCGGCCGCGTGGAGGCCTGCTGAGCCCACCTGGGCGCGCAGGTGCACGGCGGTCGGCGCAGGGCCTGCACGTGCATGGCCGAGCCGCATGCCGACGGCGGCGCCTGCTATGCAGGACGCGAAAAGCCGCTGGGCTAGGGCCGGGGCTCCCGACGCGGTCGGCGGGTCCTATGCGATGCGGCCAAGGGCCAGGACGGCCAGGACGAGGGAGCTTCGTGGTCGCCAATGGAGTACGCCGGGACACCTCACCGGAAAAAGAAAAACGATGGAGAGAGATCAAACGGTGATGGATTCGCGCAACGAAAAGTGTGCCGGTGAAGAGGATGACGAGACAAACCTCGGAGTGGAAACGGAATTCACCGGAGATGTCCGAGGTGGTCGGAAAAGCTCGCCGAACCATCGCCGGAAGTTCACCGGAACGCAAGCTGTAGATGCAGAACTTCGGTGAGGGGTGGAGGAAGCTACGGGCGGCGGCTCACGTAAGGGTTGTACTTCTGAAATCAGGGCGTCGAGGGCTACACCGGCATATATATAGTTGTAGGGTATGGAAACTTTTCAGAATTCTTAATTTCAGGATTATTTTAATTCCGTGAATAAAAATAATTTCAGAAAATCTAGAATTACCTTTTTGACCGCGAAAAATAACCCGGAGCTCAGAAAAATCACGGGAAAAATCCTGGAGACTCTTGGAGAGAAAGGAACTCAACTAAATGAGTTTGGACTCGTGAAAAGATTGATGAAGAGATCAAGAAAAAAGATTAAGCTCACGGAAATTGAAATT
>CM039606.1:22385603-22409730 GCA_022457205.1 Saccharum spontaneum
CTTAGCAGCACATGGAGTAAACAACCATAACTAGCATCTAACAATTTCTGGACTGCAAACAACAGCTGCATGTTTGGATCATAACGGGAGTTATACAAATCCAATAGCCATGCAACAAGACATTCTGGAAAGATTATAAAATTGTCTAAAATTCATCCTTAATAATATTAGTATGATTCTCAAGTTAACCAAGTCAAACATGCATATTTACAGAAACTGGTCCAGTGATTCTAGAGAACAACCATTTCTGGAATCCAACTTGGAACAGGCATTACTCACAAACTATAAGGCCAAATGTCACAAAAATTTAACAAAAGCTAGACTAATGAGTTATCTACAACTTTGCTATAAGCATGTTTCCCAGCAAATATCATTTTCATAGTGTAATTACCAAAGTCCCAGAAACTGTCTAGGAAAGCATCAATTTCAAGAATAAATATTAACTTATATTCCAAACACCCATTTGGCCACAACCAATGTAACCATCATAAAGTGCATGCTAAATGATCACCAAAAAGCATAGTGCTCATCACTAAATAAATTCTTTTAATGCATTTCTTAATTTATTTAGATAGCGAGGTGAAATAATAAACACATACCAAAAGTGCATAATAAAATCTATAAAAATTAAAGTAGCTCTTACATACACCCAAAAGTCTACTGTACAAATTTCAAGCCATTTGCACATGTATATCAACCTCTATGAAAAAGACAAATTGCTATTGCAAGAAATCAAGTCAGAGCAAGATACACTAATAACTCACTCATATGGAAACCAAAATTCATGAAATTTTTACCACACATTAAAAATCACATGAGTAGCATGGCAGAAAAATTTCATCTCATTTGGAGCCCTAGATCTTCAGTTATAAAAAATAATAAATTCAACTAGCATTAAAACCTAACTGCATAAATCTATTTTTACAGAGAAAGCTTTAAACAAAAATATGTCATATTATAGATCCATTGCATAGATAATTTCACAAGGATTCCAAAATATACTCATTTGCTATTTTAAGATTTTTCTATGAATTACTATGCATTTTCAAAGTTTCTGCAAAATCAATACAAATCAGTCCTTATTGGCTCCATTCATCTAAGTCTATGACAGTGCAGATAGGCCCTTCACTTTTGTCGAATTGCTGCACGCGGCCCCTGACGCGAATTGAATAGAGGAGCTCGCCGGGGAAACAGCCGATGGCGGCCGGAGGAGGCACGACGACAAAGGGGGAATGGCGGGGGAGCATGTTGAGGCCTCGGCGCACTCGGGAGAGTCTGCAGCTCGCCACACGGTGGCCTGAGGTGGCCAGGCCACGAGCAGCCGCGGCGGCGAGGGGAGCAGCTCTGATGCATGGCTGCTCCAGCGGTCTCCCGACCCGACAAAGGGTTGCTCAAGCACGAGGGGGCTACGATAGAGGTGATGACGATCTCGTCTCGGCTTGCAACCATGCACAGCGACAAGAACGGGCGACGATAGAGAACTCTGCCGGCGAACGGCCATGGCTGCGATGGTGGTTCCCGACAGGGCCGGCTTGGGCAAGCACGCGCAAGGAATGGATGGAGGCGAGGTGGAGACGATGGTGAGGTCAGCTCGGCTCGCAACCAAGCGTAGCAGCAGGAACGAGCGACGCCGTGAGCTCGGCTGGCCGGTAATGGCGATCGCGTCCACGGTGGCGAGCAGCAGCGCGAGCACGGGGCGAGGGAGAGTGAGGAGGAAGTGGAGGGGGATGGAGAGGGCACGCTGGTGCTCCTCCTCATCGGCAGCACGCGCAGGGCGCATGGAGGCAAAGGCGAGCTCGGTGGAGGCCTGGAGGGCGCGTGTCCTCCTTTGGGGCCCCGCATCGAACAAGTGGTGCACGTTGAAGTGGGTAGGGTGGGCGGCGATTTGTGCTAGATCTGGACCGATTCTGGACATGGGCCGAATACAAAGATTGAAGTCCACATGAAGCTCTACATTTTTCATTAGGGGGGTTTAGCTATTAGCAAAACATATAAGAATATAAATGCATGCCAATATAGCAGTGTCAACACAACAATGGTAATCACGGAAACTTGCTTTCGGAGGTCAAAACCCGCTAAAACTAAACCCAACTTTTTGTATGCTCTTCTCCACTGAGTTAGCTCCAACTTTCACTTTTGGGTCAACTTGAGTTTCTTAACGAATTACAGAGAACGCGAGACGCCAATGCCAATGTCGATGAATTTCCAGACTTAGGATATTTCTAAGTGCTAAAAACTACAGCTGATTCAAACTTTGAGCCTCGGTTTGACTTATTTCCATGCTGATCTAGCTCTTGGTCCAAAAACAAAGTTTCTTCTACAAAACATGAGCTACAACTTTCATTTAAGGTCCAACATCAGAACTGGTATAGAACCAACTTTTATACTTTGACCAAAGTAGTATCGCGATAAAGCTTGAATTGTCCTTTGTGATCCATTGGAGCATTTTCAGGGCATTCACTCAACATGAACCTTTAATGACTTTTGTTGTAGAGTTCGTCTAGAGCATTTGGGCAAAATTGCAAGTTTTGGTTGATGACCTACATTTTCATTCACTTAATAGTGAATTGAAGCACTTAGTAAAGCCATTCCAACAAGAATATAACTTATCATTTCATGTGACATTTTGATTCCAAACTTCATGAAACTTTTCCAGTGACCAATATAGATGGGTATTGATGCAAGAAACATGAAGATATTACAATAACACCACCCAGGCATATATCTTGAAAAGGGCCTATATGTAAAGCAAGGGTGCAATATCCAAGTTTAGGTTGGGGCTCATCTCCATAGGTTTGACCTTGACATCTTCATCACCACTTAATCTATGATGTTGAGCTCAACCCCACTGCTTAACTGGTGACAAACACCTAGGGTGTTACAATAGCCTACTTATGTTTCTTGTGTCAAATTTTCATGGCAATAGGCCAAATGGTTTGAGAGTTGTAGCTGTTGGAAGTTGGTCATCAGAAATGCTTATTCTTTGGAAATTTTGGACAGATCTAGAAGATTGATTTTTTTGGACCTAGTTAAATATTGAATCATCCTGAGATGTTTATAAGAAAGTTTTAGGCAATTTCATAAGCATTCTAGAAAGTCTTGTGTCATGTGTATAACTCCAGTTATAGCCAAAACAAGTAGCTACTGTTTGCAGTGCAGAAAATAACAGATTCTAGTTATAGTTGTTTGCTTTGTGTGATGCTTGTGTAGAGGATTAGCCTAATTAAAATTAGTTGCTAGCTGTAGGTTCTAAGCCTCTCAATGATGATGAACAATTTTACCTTAGATTGCTAGAACTTGGTGAGTGTATATTTCTGGTACTAGAGAAGAGATATGCACCTACTCAGTAAAAATCAATTAGAAAAGAGATATGCACCTACTTGGTCAATGAATGTTAAACTTATCATACTATCTTGCTGTTAAAAATGTCTAGGTTTATACACTTCACCATGTCATTTCATCTCTTATGCCTTCATGATACTCATTTTGTGCATCTGCATGCAATAGGTGCTCCGGAAGGAGTAACGCTGCTAGAGTTTGAGCCCATGAATCCAGAGGTGCAGTAGGGGGAGCCACAGGAGGTGTAGTAGCAGGAGGCTCAGGCAGAAGGAGAACAGAACCTAGACGATCTCCCCGAGTGCGCCGACCATCAACTAGCCTCTTTTCTGAAAGGCAAGCCCCAAAGCATTCTAAGCCTCCTATGTTTATAAATGTCAACTTGAGTCCTTTATGTTTGATGCATTAAGTATTAGGAGTTGATTGGAACTACTTGATACATATACTCTCCTTGTCCAGAAGAATATATCTTGAATCCTGTGTAGGTTCAGGATCAAATACATGCTTAGCCATGCTTAGTTCGGTAGTAGTCGGGTGATTCCCTGTCACCGGCAAGATATAGGTTAATATATGGTCATGTTGGTTATATGTGTTGTCATGGAAAATAACCATGTGTTAAGGAATGAAAGGAGACCGAGCAGGATTGTGATAGAGAAGCAACAAGGCATGGAGGTCTTGGGTGCCTGTTTATCCCCGTCTATGTCAGTTAAGGACTGATTCGTTGTACATCCTCATGTCATGTTGAACGTATGCCTATCACTTAGCTGGTCGGATAAGTCATTCTGACCGCAAAGCCGAGTAGGTCAACTCAGACCAGGCCCCATTTTGTTCGAGTGCGCACGCTGCAGGAAGTAAGTATGTGCGGGGCGCGGATCAATAGACCATGGGCAAGCATGACCTGAGCGACCTAGCATGGCTTGAACAACCTAGCTACCATTGTATCCCTGAGGGTGCGGCGCTGATCATACTCGTGACTATACCTGAGTTGTACCAAAGGTGATCTAAGGCTGCCTTCGCGAGGTATGCATGGGTTTGTGTTAGGAATAAATTTCTAGCTGGTTGAAATTGATTCAAGTCATTGTCTCTCCCGGATAGTGAGAACTTGACTAAGCAGCGGCATCGTAGTAATACTTGATGGAACATGTTGGTCATGATGATGCTCAAATTACTACACCAGTTATGGTTACTAATGCTTGTTTAGCTTAATCAAGTGATTGCTCTAGTACAGGTGCTAACCTAGACAATGCTTAATGTGAATAGGTATCAACTTGATTCTAAAGATATTAAATATCCAAGTTATGTTACTTAAGCTTTTTTATGCAAAATGTTGTCAAGCTAACTCCACCAATAAAGCCTTGCATACTCCTTTGTGTCATATTATTTCTATTTTATGACGGGTAAGTCTAGCTGAGTACATTCTCATTCTCAAGGTTTATTCTCCCTTGTTACAGATGACATGTTGTACCATGGGTATTGCAAGAATTGCCTCCATCCTGCTGTGGATGAGGATTAGACTATGGGGCGTGGTCCTTCTAAGTTATCTTCTCTATGGTGCTTTTGTTGAAATGTGACCTTAGTATTGGCATGTAATTGAACTAAGTGAGATGTGTCTTCAAAACTTCTTTGCTTCCGCTAGTTGAACTTGGTTTGTAATAACTACGTGAACTCTGATGTATGTGAGCTACTTGTGAAATATTTGTGAATTGTGATGTAACGTGTGACTTGTTATGCTGAATCATGTACGGTCTTGGTTGTATGTTGATTGGTTTGAAATCCTTTGTGGTTTCATCGGACTACCGAGTTTATATATGCTCAAGTATGACGGTTTGATCGCTTTAGTGATTGCTATTGTACTTGTGCTCTTATAAATTGGACGGTTCTATTACATTTATTTTACAAAACAAAATTCAAATAGCATGTTCCTTAAATGACATTTAAATACCTACCAAGGCCATATATGTTCATACATGACAAAAACCTTCAATTTACGCCAGTTACTTTGTGTTGAGTTTGGTCAAGCTTTGTGACCCCTGTTGAGAGATGTTTCATGCTCCCAAGATCAAAACTCACGTACACGCCACAAATAAACAGCTATTACTACACTAGGAATACGCTAAAACATGTTTTCCATCACCACCAACATAAATACTCCATGCTCTGAAATATGATCTCTCTAGCATATTTTTAGAAAGAGATAGCAAGGCTATGCAAAAAGATTGAAAAAGAATGGGACACATGAAGGTCCCAAAGTATAGGAAAAAGAGGTAGGGACACAATGAAGGTCCTAGAAGCATTGAAAAAAATGATGAGCACATGAAGGCTCATAAAGAGAAAATAACCTAGACATGTCTCAAAATAAAAAGCTAGAAAAAGAGATCATATCCATTAGAGGAGTATAATTCCACCAAAAATTCCACACACTTGCACTGTTTTGATCTAAGTGTAACACCCAAATTTTAGAGATAACAAATTTTGAATAAATTGGATAACAAATAATGACAAAATTAAAATAGTAATAAATTATCTTTGGTGTTGCATTCATGCTGCTGCATATATTTTCTGTTGTGTAGTAGATTTATTTTATTTTGATTTGGCTTAGAAAATTTTATTTGGAATAGTTGTAAACAAGCAAATAAAGAAAAGAAATAAAGGAAAAAAATGAATAAAACAAACTCACCTTACCTGTTCGGCCTGGCGGCCCAGCTAAGCCGAGCCCAAGCAACCTCTTGACGCGCGTGGGCCGGACCGCACCGCAGCAGCCCACCTTGGCGCCTTGGCCCAGTCGGCCCGAGCCAGCGCGCCCTCCCTCCTTTCTATCTATGACCGGTGGGGTCGAGTTGTCAGTCGTCTTCAACCTCCCGTAATCGAACCAGACTCCGAACCGAAGAACAACCGTCGCTCCTTCTTCGTGATTTCCGGGATTTCCTAACCGTATACGGCTAGTAGATGCTATAAATAGGTCGCATAGGTCCTCTAGTTTCCGTTTTTCAACTAAAAAGCTAGGGTTGCCACGGGATTTAGAGCTCTAGGGTTTGGGAGGCGTCGGCGGCTTCGGTTGTGCGAGGTGGAGGCTTTCGGGTGCTTCGGTGGTCAATTTTTCCACTTGCGTGAGTTCGCTATCTCCTCCTCTTTCTTCCCGTGCCTTTCTTTTATGATGTGAAGCAGCGAATCGAGGTTTTGGTGAGCTTGGAAGCACTGGCAATGGAACCGCCGCCCTCTCCTTGCCGCGTTCCTTCCTCGGGCTGTAGTAGTTCTCCAAAACCGTTTAAATTAGTTCGGGTTTGAATTCTCTTTCGATTGGAGTTGGTGGCGGGTTGAATGGTGGTCGGAGAAGGCGGGGCCGAAGTTTTCCGGCGAGGTGGGCGTGGCGGCCATGGCGGTCGACGGCCGGACTTGAGGGAGATGACCGGTTTAGGTACTGTAGAGTTGCTGATGAACCCGAGCCGTCCATCTCGTGATCTACGGTCAAGAATAGATCTTACCCCTTCGCGGGGTAAATTTGTTAAAGAGACCCTCGGGTTTCTGGAAATAAACCCGCGGTTCAAAACGTAAAGCTGAAAATACGTTTTCGCGTTTTGAAAGCGTATTCTCTTCCGGTTAAATCAAAAATAAGTTTTCAGGTATTTACAGTTTTGCCACTAGGATTGTTTTAGTCATAAAATCTTCGTTTTAACTCCGATTTGATCCGTTCAAGTTGCGTTAGGTTCGTATTTGCGAACTCTACATGTTAGTGTAGTTGTACAGTTAGTTTTGATAATTTATTTTTCGAGTTTATAATTAAGTATTTATTGATCTATAGGAAATCTTAGAAAATTCATAACTTTCACGTTTTAACTCCGATTTTGGTGATCTTTGCGTCTGTGTGATCGTAGAAACGTGTAGAAGAGTTTTATAAACTTTTATTACTGTTTTGTTACTATTGGTGTACTGTTCTAATTATATCTCTTTGTTTGCTTCGTGTATGTTTGATTGGATGCATGTATGTTGTTGATTGATGATCGAGTATAGAAGGTGAGCAGTATTTGGACGATTCGGAGTATTACTTTGAGCCAAGTCAGCAGTATTATTTGGAGAGCTTTGATCAAGTCAAGTATAACACAGGACTATCCTTGTTACCTATTCATCGAATTATCATACATATGCATATGCTTACCTTGACAACCTTAGAGATTATAACTTAGTGCTTGTTATCTTGATTCCTTGTCAACCTTGGGAATGCATATGGGTAGCTATGGCTAGTGCTTAAACTAAGAACAATGATCTTGCAATAAGATTAATGGATCAAGCAATCAATCATTAAGATGGTTTAATTTTTGTTAAAAGGGGGCTAGAGCATGTGTATTATTTTTGGTGCTCTAGTTACTCTCCGTAAGGACTTATCTGTACGTGATCATCCGGGATATACAGTACAGCTGTGAGGGCTATATGGCTCTGGCTTTAGTTGTTCAAGAGACCTTTTCTAGCTTGTTAGTGGTTACCTTAAATGGCGTAAGAATGGCTTGCCACGTTGGGTGTAGTGCGAGCCCCTGGCCTAGTGTGTATAGGCTGCGGTTGTTGTGCCACAGGGAAGGGGGGTTCTACATCTGCCTGCCGAGTGAATCTAATGGCCCTAACTTGTTAGACGAACTCTTGAGTGGCTTTATGTGGTTCTCTAGTGTTTGGGCTTGATCTCCCCACTCATTTGGAAATCATGACTCACAGTGAAAGTGTACACCTCTGCACAGAGTTAAAAACTGGTATACTAGCCGTGCTCACGGATACGAGCGGCCTTGGAACATTTACAGATAGATGATCACCATTGCTAAATTATGTTTAAGTAATGTTGTTTATTATTATGCTCATGTTAATGTTATTCGTTATCATTATTGCAATTGATCATTGGTTCATTAATGGGAAGTGGTTTATCTTGAAGCTATTCAATTGTCAAATATATGATTAAAAGCTAACCGCAGTTAAACAGTGTCTAGCCATTTGAGCCTCATGAACCCTGTGTTATATTTGTTGAGTTCGACATGGACTCACTCTTGCTATTTCCACCATAACAGATGAAGATTATGAGGAAGATTATCGTAATGAGTACTAGTCTTGATGTCAACCAGTCAACCGTGTCCCTGTGTGGAGTTTCCGCTAGAGATTATCATTAGATATTATTATTTATCGTTCAGGACTATGTCTTAAATATTTATTCGCTATGTAATAAGCACTGTGATGATACTATGTAATTTGTCTGCTTGTGTGTGCGATCATGACCTGGGGCGCACATGAGTACTTTATGCATCCTATTTTTGTTCTTAAAAATGGGTGTGACACTAAGAGTATGACACTTCCCTCCGGGCGGTCCAGGATTTGACTTTACAACAAATGCAAGGTAAGTGAGCTTCACAAACTTTCATCCTTACCCAAAGCTCCGTATAAGCTTATTAGAAGTAGGATGATCAAAAGAGAAGGCAAAACTTCAAAATATGCCTTGGTGAGGAACCACTTACAAAATTTGAGTGACCCGAGAGAATCATTCAAGGAACAAAAGCTATCTTTATGTTTTCAAAATCATACAAAAACCCAAGTTTCTAAGAAGGGATAGAGTAAGAAGATTTGAATCCAAGCTATTCCATTTTTCAATTGCCCATGATATTTTGGTAGACACTTGGAAGTTCTCACAGGTTCAGGTGATGCTTGGAATAACCTGTATGCTGATTTCCAAATCAAAGAGATTAACCCACTTAGTCCTTAGAACTTACTCGAGGACAAGCAAATGACTAAGTGTGGGGGAGCTTGTTGGTGGTCCTTAACTCACATTTCTACTGCCAACATTGAAACAAAATAAAACAAATATGAACGCCAAAACTTAGAATTAGGGTTTACCACTCACATTTTCCACGAGTTTTGGTATATACAAGTTTTGCAGGCACAAGTATGAAAATTCACCAAAATGCGCAATCAAGAAGGCGTATTCAAGCAAAACATATCCAAAAGCCCAACCAAATTCCAACTTCGGGCTAGAACACCAACGTGGGAGCCATCCAGGCCTAGCTAGCAACCCACCAGAGCAAGGCGGTGGTGACAGGACTGGCCTAGCCCCCAGCTCTGCCTGGGCCCATGTTGATGATGGTTATCTACCATAATAAAGGGTTAAAATAAATATATAAAGGGCTAATAAATGATCACCAACATAGGTTTAGGGTGTCAACTAACGAAATTCCATGAGTTTTGGTGAATCTATATTTTGTAGGGGGTTATCAGAATAATTTAGGAATTGATATCTTCCACAAGAAGGAACCCACATCAATTGGCCTAATCTCCACATTACGAATACGCAAGAGGCTTCTAGAGGACACCAGAGAACTCCACGAGGAGGGCCACCATGAGGCACCACCAGGTGGGGCCGACCGGCCTCAACCCTAGGCCGACCGACCCCTAGTCGCCGCCCCTTGGCTCCTTCCTTTGTAATCTACTTCAATCGCCTCTAAGGATGCATCCTAACCCTACGTGAAGGTCGGTTTGATCCAAGGGCCATGGTTCCATGCTCTGGGCTATATAAATGAGGCCCCAGACCCCCCCTCCGAAGAGGAATTAATTCAATCAATCATCAACCAGAAAGCAGAAGACCAACCAGCAACTCTCATCTCCTTAGAGCTCTATCATATCTAGGCATAGCTAGATTAGAATTAAAAGTAGAGGAGTCAAGCAGCCTTGGGCTCTAGATCTAGTCAAGAGGAGCTTGGTAAATCTAGTTCTTCTCTCTTGTATCAACATTGTTCTTCAGATATTCATCTAGTTCATCAGTTCTTCTAGTTCTTGATCTAGTTCATGTTCTAGTTCTTCATGTTCTAATTGTTTATGCTCTAGTTCGTAATTATTCTAGTTCCTCATTGTCTAGTTCTAGTTCATTGTTCTTGATTATTATTCTTGATACATTAGATATGATATTGTTCTTAATCCATATTATATCCTTGATTATTATGAGATTAGTCTGCTTTGATTATATATTTGGCATAGATAGTTTATCATTATGTTTATACACATATTTGCAAAGCACTCACCTTATTGAGTTATGGGTGGGTGGTCAACATTGTGTAAGTGTGGTACTTATACATTGTTTACCTGTAAATGCACTCTATACTCCGGGCCATGTGGTAGATCGCGGGTGTGACATTCCTGTTGAGTCCTTTGTAGTCCACTCCCGAGTGTAGAACTTAGTAGAACGCGGTCTCATTACTTAGTTGTTACTCTGTTTCTCAGCTTCGTAATGGAGATGTTCCTTGTTTATGGATATGAGATAACCTAGCCAATGATTGCCTGATATAATTGCACTAATCAATGTAGATTATGACTAATAGTTAATGGATTACTTAGGAGTTATTCTCTTACTTTATATTCTGATCAATGACTTGCCATAGTAGTACTGCTCTAAGGAATATCATCTAAATGGTCTGATTATCATATATTTTATCTCTTTTTATTTGATTGATTCCTGTTTGAGAGTAAAGGATAGTGATTTCGAATATTCATATCACATGCGTAGAGTAGCCTTTAATTAATATGTGCCCCTCCGTTTGTTCTCCTTTGGTTAAATATAAATAACGATACCTAGGATAAACTTGGGTGAAATGCTGCAACGAGTGTATTTATTTGTGCGCTTGCGGATATATACTTTAATATCTTTATATAGTTAAGTGGCATGAGTACAATACAACCACACTCTTGGTGTCATGTTGGGGATGACAACCTAACGCGAGTGATGCTAAGAAGTGTCAACTCCCCACCTTGCTCAAGTGGTGCAATCAATGCTAGGGGAGGCGGTTGCATGTGGTGCTTTCCTGAAATACAAGCAAACCGACCTCCTCCAAGCCTATATAAGAAGACCCCCTTGTTGACGTTTCTTAGCATCATCACTAGGAGTTGTGTTTCCTAGCAATGGCACTAGAAACACCGTATGATATTTCTAAACACATGCAGAAATATTCCGCTAGCGCACGGATATATCATTGTAGCATTTCACCTGAAAGTATTCAGGTATCGTTCATTTATATTTTTTTCCAAAGGAAGGCATGGTGTAAAGTCTCTAGTAGGGACATGGACAAGATAACATGACTGTATACTAGACCAAAGTTCAAAACAAGGGTAAACCTTGATAAATGTTGGATAGTGTGACACACACACACAAGCCAATCTCAAGGATGAAGATAAAAGAAAGAATAAAGAATAAAAGAATAAATCTAAACTAGAGCAGGCATATCTTGTATAGCTATGCTAAGATTAGTAGATCATACAAATACATGAATTTCTAATGGTAGAGATCCTAAGTTAAGTTAGCTCTGGTCACTATAGACTTACTTCGGGCATCGGCATACACCTAGTCTGCCCAGCAATACTAGCCTATAGCTCTACGCCGTATCCGAATTTGGGGGATTACGAAGGACGGACAGGGCTGTCACCACCTGCCGCCCACCCCTCAACCGGAGGATATGGGGCAAACAAAGGTAACTTCTAACGTAGACACCACATCTACGTTATCAGTTACTACTCTAGCAGTGGCCAGGAACTTTCGTGTTTATGAGGAGTCCTCTTACTAGAGCATCCACCTCGGGGACGGATGACGAACCCGCAAGAATATTGCAACCAAAACTAATCTTAAATTAGGACCTACTACCTCATTTTAGGTCTTGGTCTAAACATGTATGTTGTATGAAAGATTAAGCATAAAGTTCCATGTGCACAAGAACTTAGCTCTAGTTTCATAACATAGCTATATTGATAGGATAAGAACAACAACAAGATGAAGAACATGACATGAATCACAATGAAGACCATTGTATTGATCATACCAAAGACCTTCAAGGTGCTCTTGATCTTCAATTACAAGCTTTGCCAAGCTCCTAACTACACAAAAAATAGTAAAAATACAAGTGAAGGGAGAGAAGCACAAATGTGGTGTGTGTTGTGGAGGTGAGCCTAGCCCTTCTTATGTAGTGAATGTATGACGGTTTGGCGCTGATATTTTTGGTAACCATCGGGAATCGCCTCCACACACCACCATGCAACCGCCAGAGCGAGGTGGGCCTGAGAGGCGGTGCTGGCGGTGCGGGCGCACCCAGGGTGTGGCCGCACCTCGCACCCTGGCTAGCCCCTCTCGCCACCGCCTTGCTCTGGTGGGCTTTGGGGTAGGTCTAGATCTCCTCCATGGTGGTGTCGACCCATATATGAAGAATTATTGGGCTTTTCTATTCTCCTCCCTTGTGCATTTCTAAAATATGTGTTCTGCTTTACGCTTTCTTCTTTTGTTTTCGTGCATTTTCACTTGCTTCCGGCAATTTTCCTACAAAACATGTTTTCTCGGAATACAAGTGGAACTAGGTTAATAATATATGCATATGTGTCAAAGTTTGTTTATTTCTCCTGTTTTAGATTATATTTGGTGGTTATAAATGTGCAATAGTGACTGCCAACAAATCCCCCAAGCTTAAATAGCTACGTACTTGGTTGTTGATCAGGAGTTGCTTCAATGCCGGTTACATTTCAAAAGTGCCATGCCTATAACAAAGTTTTCTTCCTTGATTTGAATGAATTGGTATTCTATCCACCCTTTATTATCTTGTTACTTGTGGGGCTTTTAGCCTTCTCCAAGTCTTAGGTGGGTGCAAGATAGACCAGTTCATAGAAATGCTTATCATTTGTTCCCTTATCGACTTTCTTTTCGGAGGTTTTTAAAAGTTTTATAAAGAAATTAAGTTCCCCACGTGATTCACTCGGTCGCTTAAAAGTGTATGATCCTCACCAAAGGCTTCTTATGTTTACCTTTCTTTTCATTCTACCAACTACATGGCTTATGTGGATCTTTGGGTAGGTATAAAAGAAGGCATACTTGCATCACATAATGTTGCTAAGTCAAAAACCAGACCTCGAGGAGATGCAAGTCATACACTTTGATCAAGATGTGCAAGTGTGTGGAAATTTTATAATCTTCCTAAATCTAAATATTTTTGTACTCCTTTGAACATGAATCTCTCTCTCTCTTTTGATGATTGCCTTTGAAAGTATGGGCTATCTTTCTCTCTTCTTTTTTTCATCATGCTTTTTTTAGCATGGGATCATTACTTTGTCTTTTTTTCATGCTCTTTGGCATGTATTTTTTCTCTCATGCCCTTTGGCATGGATTTCTTTTCTTTCTTTCTTTCTTTTTTTAGCATAGCTCATACTCCCTTTTGGCATATTAAAACTTTGGAGAGAGAGGCTCATGTTTAAATGAATGGAGTAATTTATTTGGTGGGCGGAAAACATGTTTTTGCGTAACTCTCAGTGTAAGAGTCAGCAGTTTTATTGGTGGGTGTATGTGTGTCTTGATCATGGGAGCATGATGAGAATCACAACAAGGGTCACAATAATTTGACAAAGCTCAACATGATAACAAGCAGCATATGACTAAGGTTTTGTATTTGTAGAGCATGTCATATGGCCCATGTCATATCTCGCAACAACTTAGACTAGATTGGGCATTTGCAACCCACAAGTTTCAAGTTTTTAGGATGAGACATTTTGAGCCCATTAACTCAAATCTTAGGGAAAGCTAAGTTATAAACTAGGCACAGTCAAAATATAAGACAGAGAAACTATTCATCATTTCAACAAAGAAGAAACTAAACATTCTTACTACACATATGTGGAGTGGAATAAAAATTATTATTGTTTTTATTATTACTATTATTATTATTATCATTTTTTATCAAGGTTCACTAGAGAGAATTTCACCTATATTGTCATCTCAAGGACTTTCCCTCATGAAGTTGATAAATTCCTGCAAGGGTTGGGGAAAGCCCTAGTTTGGTTTTGGATAATTGATGAAACCTAGGGGCTAATCATTGTGCTAAGTGTGTACACATGAAATGATAAGTCCCATGCCAAGTGGTGGAGCTAGATGATGGTCATGGTGATGGAAGCGACAAAAGATGATCAAGTGCTTCACATTTGGAAAAGAAGAAAGAGAAAAACAAAACCAAATGGAGATCAAGGCAAAGGTATTGCTTAGGGTTTTGGTTTTGGTGATCAAGACATCATAGAGGGTGTGATCACACTTAGGATCGATAGCCATACTATTAAGAGGGAATTTCTTGGTTAAAACAGTTATCAAGTGCCAGTAGGTGAATTCATATGAGCATATGCATTAGGACCTAGTGTGAGCTAACATGTGACCCTTGTAAAAAATTTTGTGAAAATATGCTAACACATGTGCACAAGGTGATACACTTGGTGGCTAGTATATTTGAGCAAGGGTTGAGGAGGTGGGAAAAAGTCGTGGAAGTGTTTCTCGCTGAGAAACACTGACCAGATGCTGGTCACACAGTGATCAGATGCTGACATCAACATTCAGTCAGTGCTAGCTATGCCACACAGATTGACCGAAGAGGCACTATTGCGATTGGACACGAGGTTGCTGTGCACCTGCAAGTCCGGTCACTTTTCAAGGGCTAGCAGATGTTGCGAACCAGACGCGGCGCGTTCACTGTACATCAACCAGTGCTAATGACATGGCGCAAGAGCAGAGAGAGGGTGAGTTGACCAAACATCGGGCGTGTCAGGTGAACCCTGACTGGACACGCCTGGTCACTTTTCACGCTGAAAAACCCTCTCTAAAATCAATCTGACTCTGTGGCACAGAGAGTCTAGTCACTTGAGTAGCGCATCTGGTCGCCTTGTTGACTTGAGTGCTGGCTCGATTTGACCGTTGAAATCCGACGAACATTATTCGAACACGGACACGTGGCAGGCATCGGTGTAGTAAGAAGTGAGCAACCGGACGCTGAGGCTATGTCTAGTCAACCCAATCGGTGCATCTGATGAGCTCGGGCACCCTTCGTGACCCTAACGGCTCTATTTGTTTTGGGGTCTATAAATACATGGTGGCTGGCTCTTGGGGAACTCTCTTGGCATTTTTATCATCTTGACATCCTCTTAAGCTGAGCAAACTCCCTCCCACTCATCTCCCTTGCTTGGTTGTGAATCCAAAGTAAGATTGAGTGATTCCATGTACATTTGCCTATGCCCACAACATCAAGCTCTATCAAATGGACATGAAGTGTGCATTTCTAAATGGCTACATCAATAAGAAGTTTATGTTGAGCAACCTCCCAGTTTTAAAGATTACAAGGAGCCCAACCATGTGTACAAGTTGAAAAAGGCATTGTATGGCTTGAAGCATGCACCTAGAGCATGGTATGAGAAATTAAGAGACTTCTTGCTCTCTAAAGGGTTCATCATGGCAAAGGTAGACACCACTCTCTTCACCAAGAAGATTATCAAAGACTTGTTTGTGTTGCAAATATATGTAGATGACATCATATTTGGTTCAACCAATCAAGATTATTGTGATGAGTTTGGAAAGATGATGGCTAATGAATTTGAGATGTCCATGATTGGAGAGCTTAGTTACTTTCTTGGTCTTCAAATCAAACAATTGAAGAATAGAACATTTGTGAGTCAAGGAAAGTACATCAAAGACATGCTCAAGAAGTTTGGCATGGAAGATGCAAAAGGCATTAGTACACCACTGGGGACAAATGGAAGCTTAGATAGTGATGCAAGTGACAACATGGTGGATTAAACAATGTATCGGTCTATGATTGGAAGCCTACTTTATGTGACCACATCAAGGCCGGACGTCATGTTTAGTGTATGCATGTGTGCAATATTCGAAGCCTCACCAAGAGAAAGTCATTTGAAGGCAACCAAAAGAATTTTGAGGTACTTGAAGCATACACAAAATGTTGGTTTGTGGTATCCCAAAGGAGCTAAGTTTGAGCTTATTGGATATTCTGATTCGGATTATGCAGGATGCAAAGTTGAGAGAAGAATCACATGGGGCACATGTCAACTATTAGGAAGATCACTTGTCTCATGGTCATCCAAGAAGCAAAACAGTTTTGCACTTTCAACCGCCGAAGCTAAATACATTGTCATTGGTAGTTGTTGTGCACAAATTCTTTGGATGAAGGCCACCTTGAATGATTTTGAAATCAAGTTCAAACCATTGCTATGTGACAATGAGAGTGCCGTGAAGCTCACCAGTAATCCGGTTCAACATGCTAGAACAAAGCACATAGATGTCCGTCATCATTTCATTAGAGATCACCAACAAAAAGGGGACATTTCAATTGACAATGTGGGCACCGATGATCAACTTTCTGATATCTTCACCAAGCCACTTGATGAGAAGAGGTTTTGCAAGCTAAGGAATGAATTGAACATACTTGACTTCTCAAATATGTGTTGATGCACCCCTATTATATGACATGCCTCTCCTTCGAGCTAAGCAAGGTAAAGTTGGTTGATATGTCATTCATCCATTGCTAAGGACTTGTTTAGTGCATCTAGTCATTCCCATCATGTCTTAGGCTCATTCATGAAAATCAAATGAATTTGATGCTTGTATGGTACCACTATTGCTTCTATGCTTGATATAATCTAGTGGTAGCATATGACATGTTGGTGGGCTTGTGAACCTAGTGTTTGATCTAGAGAATGAGTTGTAACTGTTTAACTCAACATGGTGCATGATAACCCTTATTTGGAGGTGTGAAAAAGCTTTCCCTTGGATCCAACTGAGTTAAATATCTTTTGAAAGTGATCTAGATTGAACCAAAATTAGGAAAATGATCCGCACATATAATGGTTCCACACAACTTTCCTAAAATTTGAGCTCACCTTTTGTGGTCATTAATGACAAAGGGGAGAGATAATTCCAATTATATAACCGAAGGAGGAGAAGTGAAACATGATAAAGAAAGGAAGGGGACCAATTAAAATTTGAAGCACACAAGTAGGGGGAGCAAGCTCATAAACTTGTATGTTGCATTCGAATGTGCATTATATATGTTTGCATGCATGGCACAAATTCCTTTTCTCCAATACATGCTTGTGTGGTGTATGCTAGCTGTAAGATTTGAATGATGAATTGAAAAACTAGCATGCATAGGAAGAGTAACTAGACTTGTGCTTGTCTTGTAAAAACTAGACCCTCTCTTATAATGTTGATCTCACATGGTTTTCTAGTTTTTGTGAATGTTTAGTTACTAATGGTGCTAAGGATGATGTATACTAGTAACTCCAATTGGTATCATGCTTTAAAGGTCCATTCTTTACACCTTAGTATCATTTGGTAGAAATTGACTCCTATATTTCCAATCTAAGTATATATGTAAGCTTTCAAATCCAAACTCTTAGCACATATGTAGGGGAGCAATTGCTACCAATTTGGGTTTATGAAACTTGTCCATATCCTTTACACATGGTAAAATGCTTGGGCAAGCAACATAAAATCCAAACGAATTTTATTGAAAATCTTTGTAAATAGGTTGTCATCAATTACCAAAAAGGGGGAGATTGAAAGCCCTAGTTTGGTTTTGGATAACTAATGAAACCTAGGGTCTAATCATTGTGCTAAGTGTGTAGACATGAAATGATAAGTCCCATGCCAAGTGGTGGAGCTAGATGATGGTCATGGTGATGGAAGTGACCAAAAGATGATCAAGTGCTTCACATTTGGAAAACAAGAAAGAGAAAACCAAAACCAAATGGAGATCAAGGCAAAGGTATTGCTTAGGGTTTTGGTTTTGGTGATCAAGACATCATAGATGGTGTGATCACACTTAGGATCGATAACCATACTATTAATATTGGAATTTCTTGGTTAAAATGGTTATCAAGTGCCACTAGGTGAATTCATATGAGCATATGCATTAGGACCTAGTGTGAGCTAACATGTGACCCTTGTGCTGATGATGTGGCACAAGAGCAGAGAGAGTGAGCTGACCGAACACCGGGCGCGTCCGGTCAACCCTGATCAAACATGTTTGGTCACTTTCTCACGCTAAAAAAACCCGATCTAGAATCGATCTAACTCTATTGCATGAAGGGTCTGGTCACTTGAGTGGTGCATTCGATCACCTTGTTGACTTGAGCGCTGACTCGATTCAACTGTTGAAATCCGACGAACGTTGTTTGAACTTGGACACATGGCAGGCATTGGCATAGTAAGAAGTGAGCGACCGAACGCTGAGGCTGCGTCCGGTGAGCTCGGGCTATACCCCTTCATGACCCTAACGGCTCTATTTGCTTTGGGGGTCTATAAATACATGGTGGCCGGCTCTTGGGGAACTCTCTTGGCATTTTTTATCATCTTGACATCCTCTTGAGCTTTGCATACTCCCTCCCACTCATCTCCCTTAGTTGTGAATTCAAAGTGAGATTGAGTGATTTCAAGTGCATTTGCCTGTGAGTTTGCATCTAGTGGCACTTGGGGATCGTTCGTGCTATGGGATTCTTGTTATTTTTTGTGGTTGCCGTCACCTAGATGGCTGTTGACGGTTCTTAAGTATCAATTTTAATTATCCAATAAATAAGGAAAAGGACCTATATGCAAGCAACACCTAGAATTAGGGTTTGATCTGACAGAATTCCACAAGTTTTGTTGTTTATCTGTTTCTGCAGGGGGTTATCAGGAAATACAAAGGAAAGGCCCACATGTCGGAATTACATAGAGATATTAACGTGTTCACTGATTTTCTATCATCTAGAAGACTCTAGAAGCCACAGGATCGAACGGGAGGCCGAGCAGGCCTGGGACCAGGGCGCCCGCCCTGGACCCTGGGGCGCCCGCCCTAGGTCCGCAACCAATCAGGATGAGTCTCGCGGATTATGCCCCACCGACCTAAAGGATCAAGGAAAACCGTGCGATTAATGTCGGTTTGATCCGACGGCCCAGGTTCACTTGAAGGGACTATATAAGCAGGACCCCTGGCCCCTGGAGAGGAGAATCCAAGTCCATTATTTTCATATTTTCCAGAGAGGATTCAGAGAGAGAGGTTCCCTTAGGGTTCCCACCTCATTAGGGCTTAGCATCCAATGTGAGATTAGACTTAGTTCTTCTAGATTGAGAGAGATAGAGTGGAGGTATAGATCGAAGAAAGCTCGGCCTGTCGGTGACTACTTCGAGGTTGTACCTGCAGGATCAAGTTCTCCTAACCCGAGGCTTGCTCCTAGGATTCTTCAGTATTTCGACTTCTAAATTCTAGTAAGTTCTTTGTTTTATTGTTCTTTGGTTTATGAGTTTACTTTAATCTCTTCGCGTAGAGTTTAGAGTAATCATATCTAGCGTAAACGAGGTGTTTGGGCTAGGATACTCATAGATATCCCCTGTCTAGCCGGACCGTGGTAGTAGCGAGGAACGTGACATTTCCGTAGCTACCTTTGTATTCCATATCCCGTTAGCAGGATCGATAGGGTTTATAGGTGCGGGTCGAACATCCTTTGAGGTGTCTAGATTCCGTGAGCCTCCCCAATAGAGCAGTAGATCATCCTTACCAAGGTTAGAACGAGAGTGCAGTTGCAGTCTTCTCTATACATCGCTCACATCAAATCACAGTGGTTGTAGCCTAAAGGTTAGTAGTAATAGATTTGGTTAGTCAGATGCACGCTTTCTCCTAGTGGTAAAAAAATAAATACGATACTCTGGATAACATCCCGGGTGAAGTGCTCACCAATATCCGTGCGCTTGCAGATCATTTCCTAATTGCGTTACCAAATATCAACAAGCATTTCTAGCGCCGTTGCCGGGGAGAAAGACGGTTTGCTGAGATAACCTTGAATCTTACTACTAGCTTGTACCTATACTTTTATCTTTCTTTATCTTTTTATTCCTTATCTTTTCTTTATTCTTACCTTATGGAGAACCAAGATTCTAAATCAATCTATCAATTTGCAACACCTTCGGAAACTGACCTTTTACCATGGGAGTCATCACAGCCTATCCAAACATCCCAGTATAGGTTAAGTTCAAGGTTAATTGCCATGATTGAGAACCTATCCTTTTCGGGAAAGGAAGTCGAAAATCCTTTACCTTCATATTAGAGATTTTGAGCAAACATGCGATTGTCTTCGCATTGAAGGCATTTCTGATAAGACTTTACGTTGGAAGCTTTTTCCTTTTTCCTTAAGAGGAGAAGCTAGACGATGGTATAGTCAGAAGGTAAGTCAACAACGAGGTGAATGGGGAGTCTTATGAGCCAACTTCTGTTTAGATTTTTATTCCCTCGATCGTATCTCCGACCTTAGACTCGAAGTTCTATCTTTTAAACAAAAAGAAAATGAAACTTTGGGAAAATCCTAGAAACGTTTTTCTGATCTTTTAGAATCTGGTCCAAAACTCAATATTGAAGACCCTATTCTCCTTTTTTATTTCTTTTGAGGTCTTCAGAAAGATCATAAACAAATGCTACATACAATGTCTAGAGGTTCTTTCTTTCGTATCCCTACTGATGAAGCTAGAGCGATCCTAGATAGAATCCTAGAAGCTGAGATGGATAATACCCTCCATGATGAAACCTACGAAGCCGAAGTAGACACTCTGCCGAATTCTTCACCTACTTCAGCTATCCCAAGTTTTGAGCCACAAAAGGAAGAAATTCCACCACCTGATTTCATGCTGGATATAGAATCCGATCTTTTTGCCGATTTTGGAAACATTTCAAACTACCATTCTATAGACAAACCCCAAAGCGGCCATTATAGCATTTGTTTACCAAGTGAATATCAATTGAGAGAGCTTATCTCAGTCATGAGTAGCGAATGGTTGGATGAGTCAGAGCTTTCCTCTGAAGTGATCCGTTTGGATACACCTCCTATCACTATACGCTGTGCTTATGATTCTGATCAATTTGATGCTCTCTATAATCCTGTTGTGGGGATCAATATCATGTCTGAAGCTTTTGCACTTAAATTATTTGGAAAATTAATTTTAACCCCCACAACAAAGTTCATGAAGGAATCTTCGGGACGATTGGTCCCCAGTCTTGGAATTGTGAATGTCCTACCCTTTATGGTAGAAGGCTCCATGATTCATTTGAACTTTTATATCTTTGATACATGGGACTTCAACCTGTTGATAGGACAACCATTTAGAAGACTCCTTTATGAAGGTCAAACTAGAAAGCTACACATTTCTTTTGGAAAGGATTTTAAATTCCCTATGACAATTTCTCACTCCTTGAATAATAAGATCGAGTCATCTCTTTTGCCTGATCCTATGGAAGAGGTAAAAGCTGCGTCTCTAGAGCTTTTAAATGAATCAGACTTAGAAGAAGAAGCCCCTTTCTTCATAGAAGAGGAAGCTGAACCTTCTGAACCTGAACCTTTAGATGAGTTTGTAGAAACACCCAGACCTCCTATAGAGCTTAAAACTTTACCACCCGGTCTTATCTATGCTTGACTAAACAATAATCCAGAGTTTTCTGTGATCATTAGTAATAAACTCACTCAGGAACAAACTCTGCGATTAATGACCGTTTTAGAAAAACATCACTCAGTCTTTGGCTACTCACTCCAAGATCTTACAAGAATCAGTCCTATGATTTGCACCCATCGCATTCCGACAGATCCTTCTGTTTCACCTTCTCGGGAACCCCAACGTAGACTCAACAACGCGATGAGAGAAGTAGTTAAAAAGGGAGTAGAAAATTATGTTGCTGATCACTTGTCTAGAATGCACTTTAAGGATCCACAGGAAACACCCATTAATGATTCACTCCGGGACAACATGCTCTATGGAATCAACAGGTCTGACCCCTGGTATGCAGATATTGTTAATTTTATGGTTTCAGGGTATGTACCACCAGGAGCGAACAAGAAGAAGCTTATTCAAGAAAGTCGTTCACACATATGGGATGAGCCATACCTCTTCCAACTATGCGCTGATGGCTTACTCAGAAGGTGTGTGACCACTAAGGAAGGGTGGAAGATCATCGACAGATGCCATTCATCACCATACGGAGGTCATTATGGAGCATTCCGTACACATTCAAAGATCTGGCAATGTGGATTCTATTGGCCTACAATGTATGAAGACACAAGGCAATATATCAGAAGATGTGGGCCATGTCAAAGGCACGGAAACATAAATACAAGAGATGCTATGCCACTCACCAACAACCTTCAGATTGAGCTCTTTGATGTTTGGGGAATAGACTACATGAGTCCATTTCCTCCATCAAAGAAGTGTGAATTCATCTTGGTGGCAGTTGACTACGTCTCCAAGTGGGTAGAAGCACTACCTTGCAAGCGTGCCGACAATATTAATTCAAAGAGGATGTTTGAAGAGATTATATTTCCAAGATTTGGAGTCCCTAGGGTGGTGATAAGTGATGGGGGATCACACTTCATTGACAAATGCTTTGAGCATTATCTAGCAAAACATGGAATCCGTCACAACGTTGCTACCCCATATCATCCTCAGACAAGTGGCCAAGCAGAGACTTCCAACAAGCAAATCAAGAACATTCGTCAGAAAACAGTAAATGAGATGGGAACAGCATGGAAGGAAAAGTTACCCGATGCACTCTGGGCATACCGGACAGCATACAAGACCCCAATTGGAATGACCCCATACCAATTGGTGTACGGGAAGACTTGCCACTTGCCTGTTGAACTAGAGTTCAAAGCACACTGGGCCATAAGAAGATGGAATATGGACCTAGATGTTACTGGAGATCATAGAAGAATGCAACTATCAGAATTGGAAGAATGGAGAGAGAAAGCATATCACAATTCGAAGATCTACAAAGAAAGAGTCAAAAGATGGCATGACAAGAGGATCAAGAAGAAGGAGTTCTCACCCGAAGATAAGGTATTACTTTTTAATTCCAGGGTGAAGCTTTTTGGGCATGGAAAACTCCGGAGTAAATGGGAAGGACCATACAAGGTAGTCAATTCATCATCCCACGGAGCTATTACACATCAAAACGACGAAGGTACGTTATTCAAGGTAAATGGTCAACGTCTTAAATTATTTTTAGAACCCAATAAAGAATTAGAAGAAATAGAAGTGATCCATTTTTACCTTCTGATGGAGAATTAAAGCCCGACCTTTTTAATCTGACGTTTTTGGGCCACGTATATATTTTTCGGGATAAAAATACTTCTAGAAACACGCTCGAGCAAGCGGGCCCGCAAAGGAGGCAGGCCCAGGGCGGGCGCCCTGAGGATGAGGGCGGGCACCCTGCCCTAGTGTCCCCTTGGCCCCGGCCTCTTCCGACGTGCTTTCCTCATCTATGGTTATCCAGAAAATTCCGCGAATGGGTTGTTACGCACGCCCGGCAGCGGGATGGATCTATGGAAACCCTAGAGGCACTTTTTGACCCCTATATAAACAGACCCCTGACGTCAGCTTTCAACACCAATTCATTCAATCCTTCTCTCCTCAATTAGAGCTTGTCTAGTTCCTTGCTTCTCCAATGGCCGACAAGACCCACCGCAACTGGGAGATCGTCCCTTACGACCTCAACCGCAAGCCCAAGGATGACCCCGACGCCTACGTCCCGGCCAACACAGAGCGACAGCTAGCAGCCCACCATCAAACCAGCGCAGCTCAATCTCATCCTACTACGCCCAACCAGTTCTTACTGCACCACCGCAGCCCCTTCTTCTCAAGGGACCGTCGTCCAAGCAAGAAGCCATCGTCAAGACCAACCGGAGCGGCGAGATCAGCAGCGTCCACTACACTACGGAGAAGGAGAGGCCCCGCTTCGAAGGAGTTAGGATAGCAAAAGTTCGCTTCATCCCACCAAGGAAGCTCCTAAGCACGCTCTCAATTCGTTTGAGACACCACCGAAGCACCGCAGGACCATAGCAGATGTGGATGAGGACATCAGGACAGCAAATAGACATATTATGGAACTTCAGTCCACAGTTAGCTCCCTTAGTAGGCAGGTCTCCAACCTGAACACTACTGTGCTCGCGCTTAAACGTG